>VSMD01034699.1:0-55871 GCA_008750895.1 Mirza zaza
GTTAAATAGCACCTGTCTCACCAATACAAAGATACATGATTCAACGCAGCTGATTAGTGTGCGCTGCGGTCAGGGCTCTTCCAACAGTGGGCAAGGCTGAGCAAACCACACAGGTGTTCCTTGTCACCCCTAGCATTTTTACATAAGTGAAATCAAGTTAAATATAACAAAATTCATATTTTAAGCTTTAGATTTTAGAAGCTGCTCTGGCCATGTGTGCACCAGATTCAGTCCCAGTTGTCCAAGTCATAGTTTGCTGTATTGGGCACCTTCTATTGGCTTCTTTCCATTCTCTATCTCACTTCCCTGTACTCCACCAGTGTTTCCTGGGCTCACCTTCCACATAAACCACTCGCACTCAAATACACATCTCAGGGTCATCTTCTGGGGGAACCCAGACTAAGAGTCACTTAGGGGTGCTATGAAGATTAAATAAAAGGGTTTCTGGGAACAGCATCACTCTGCATTAGAAACTCCTAAATCCTAAGTAAGAAATTACGATTATTTGTAACAATTTAAATGTCTACTTGGTTGGTGTAGAAAGAACACAAAGCTAAAAGTCTTGGATTTTAGCCCTGGCGCATATCACAAATTGTGTTTATCTTCGGGAAGTCATTGAATTTCAAGTCTCAGATTACTCATGTGACGGTAATGGGAGTATTTAGGAGGTTTTCTCAAAGTTCTAAAAGCTTCTTATTGTTTTTTAAGTCAATAAATGAATTTTTATGATACATTAATATACATGTACATAGAAGCAAATAACAAGAGCTGGCTCAGAGTTGAAGTGTGAGAAAACTGTGAAGAAACTGAAGTACTAACTTGCAAATTTGAAGTTTGATTTTTAAGGGACTCTGCAACCAGGAATTCCATAGGATTAAACATAAGCAAAATCTTCTAGATCATGGTACTTTTCATTTAACAGCCAGTGCAATTCAGTGACCTAGCCTGAGCTATCTGCTACTCAATAAATCAATTGCAAAGAGCTCTGAAAGCTGTAGAAAGAGGCACTATGTGCAGCACTACAAAATATGATATGTTGTATGGATTATTTGATCCCAAGTCAATAAACTGCTCCTTTTTGTGCTTGTGCATGAAGAATACAAAAACCAAGCACCACATGTACTCACCAGCAAATTGGTATTAACGGATCAACACCTAAGTGGACATATAAGAATAACATTTATCGGGTGTCAAACAGATGGGGGGGAGGAGGGGATGGGTATATACAAACATAATTAGTGAGATGTGCAATGTTTGGGGGATGGTCACACTTGAAGCTCTAACTTGAGGAGGGAGGGGGGCATGAGCAATATATATAACCTTAACATTTGTACCCCCATAATATGCTGAAATAAAAAAAAAAAAACACGAAAAAAAAAATGAAACTGATAAACAGACTCACTTATTTCTGTTGACCTAGATAATTAAAAAACAGAATTGACTCAGGAGCATATGAGATGAGAAGAAAATGGGTATTTAAAGATTTTTTTTCCAACATTTGATAACAGTGCACATGACTTTTCTAATGCGCTCCCTTCAGCCAGGTGCAAAATTACTAGGAGCTTTTTCTGATCACTCAGACTTGAAGCCTTGGAGCTGGCTGTGCCAACTCTAGGACCTAGAAGAATATGCTCACATGAGACTAAAGAAAGATGGGCCTCTTCTCACAGGACAGTGCACACACCCTCCTCCAACATCACCACCACCAAGCCTGGCCCATTTCACCCACGCCTGGCATTTTTGCCCTTTGCTTTAGACATTCTACTTATTCTTTTTTCAACCTTGCCATCCAGATCTGTTCAGTCACCAAAACTTGCTCTTGTAGCTGTTTATTATTTCCTATATTTATTTCTAATATTTCCCTCTTGCACCCTTTCTGTTTTACATCAATCACCTTAATTAATCTCGTATCCCTCAGACTTCCACAACATTCTCATATATGAAATTTTGTTTTTACTAGTTTTGCTTCTTTGTTCAACCCAAGGATGTGCCATCAAATTAATGTTTAAATAATCCTTCAGTCATAGGCCCCTGCTCAAAAATGTGCTGAAACTTCCCATCTGCAACAGGCTAAACACAGACTTGTTACAGGGGTATTAAGGTCAGTTGCAGAGGAGTAGGAAACCATCTCCCAAGTCTCCTTACACTACACCTTACAACCAGCTAAACTGGTCTTTCTTCTAGTAATACCGAGCTTCTCATTGTTATGGTTTGGCTTATAGTATTTGACTCTGTTTATAATGCTCTTTTATTTCCTCTACTTCATTTATTTAATTCTCCCCTGACTTCGAGTCCTAACTCATAGAAAGCATCTTCTTCCAATAAGGATTTCCTCTCTAACATGGCTCAGGGCGAATGTTCTCTTACATGAGATTCTATGTTATATCTGTGTCACGTTTAACTATTATTATTTATTAATAATAATATAAATAGTAAATGCCTGCCATATTTATTATTTGGTATTGTGACTTATCTTTTTGTTTAGGTCTTATATCCTTGTTTCTGCACTACATTATGGTGTCTGAGACTAGATTCTATTTTCAGGTTAGAGAAAAATGTTAACTTTTATAAACCTAGCTAAAGTATTTTACTAAATCTCTTTGTGAGCACTATTATTAGGTACGAATATAGCAAATTGTTGGAAGTTGTGTCACACTAGACTGGTCACCTCATAGATCTGTGTTAATCAGGTACATATATTTACCAGAAATTAAAAATGGAATATTTTATAAATCACATGTATGGTATATATTAGAGAGAGGAAGAGATTATTAAGTTCTACTTTTGAATGAAATGAACTATTTTTGTTATAATAAATAAATCTGTTATCTTATTTTGGGTGATAGGAGTGTTTTAAAATTCATTGTGGTAATGATTGCACAATTCTATAAATGTACCAAAAATACACAATTAATGCAGGTGAATTTCATGGTATATAAATTATACTCCAATAAAGCTGCTAAAAATTATATTGTCATAGCTATGGTATGATAGTTTCCTAAAAATATGTGCTTAAATTACTAAAAAATCTATCAGCCAACATTGACCATATGACTAAGGTTATCACCACCCCCATGAAATGTTCGTATTATACCCACTGACATGATTTTCTTTTCCTTCACACTTCTACAAGGTTTTTAAAATATGCATAAAATTTTCTGCAGGCTCCCTAAATAACCATTTATCATATTCTTTGCCATGGCCATATTGAGAGGAACTGTGAGGAATATTAGACCAAACTCAAGTATACGTTTACACACAGAGATAGACACATGCACACAATTTAACGCTAAGGTTCCATTTGCTTAACTAGTTTTTCATTTAAGTCTGCTGCAGACCATGGCAACTTCAGGCAGAGCAAGGACAACTCTAAGCCGAAGTCCTCCTTAAGGAATAGCTGTATGGCATAGCAGGCTCATTCAGAATGCCACCCAATTAGCACTGAATATTTCTCTCAGTCAACACATCGTTAACTTAATTCCTTTTGAATTGAACTTCTTCTGTTCCAGTATTGGCACATTAGGAATTATTATCACTCTGCTTCTGCTGAATGGTTCTGGTGCAAGGCTGTTCAGAACACCCCCTCCATTCCTCCAACACGCTAGTGTAGTGTCACTAACGGTGTCACTAACAGTGTCCCCTGCATCTTAGAACATGTCAGTGTATTCTAAAATAGCACAGCCTATCTCTATATGGTCATTATGATAATTCACGGGAAGTAAACCTTTTAACTTAAGTAAATAAAACAACAGCCTATACACACAAAGTCAGCTTTCACCGATGCTCTACGTGACTAGACCCTGACTCCTCTAGTCAAGCAGTTTCCTGTGTCAGAATCCCTTTTTACATACTTTGGTGCTTACAACTTGCAATTTGTATATATCTCTTGCTTCATTTAACTCTTTTGTTTTTCCTCTTCATAAAATTGAACTTCATTTTCACTTGGTTTTCCTCTCATTATCTAACATTTAGATTAGGTCTTCACACTTGTAAATAGCAGGGAAATAATTATTCTAGTACAGTTTTTTTTTACATTTTTAATTATTATGGATACATACTAATTGTACATATTTATAGGGTATTTGCGATATTTTAAAACAAGCATGCAAATGTATAATGATCAAATAAGGTTGACTGGAGTAGTATCCGTTACCTCAAGCATTTATCATTTCTTTGTGTTAGGAACATTCCAGTTCTGCTTTTGGTTATTTTGAAACATACAATAATTATTCTAGTTTGACATTGGTCTGAAGATCTAATCAAAGGGGGATCTGTTGTGGCTTACAGTTAGTGTTCTCCCAAATTATACCACCAGACCACAGGCTGATTCATGCTTTCAAGAACTTGATTACAGGTATTTGATTATACCTTAGATAAGAAATGATGTTTGATGTTTTAAATTCATAACCATTTGTTAATGAAATGCTGCAAAAATTTCAATAGAGAAAAGTATGTTTGTAGAAAATAAACAGCATATGTAAGTTACTAATAATATCCATAACATAAGAGAAGCATTATGTAATCTATGTGTAGGGAACTTTAGGTATATAACATATCATTTTTGAATTATAAGATACAGTAATGAAGCACAATTAAATAGTCTTTTAGAATTATTAAGATATACTGAACATTTTCTGTCAAATTATAAAACATATTATAGAAAATGGATGGTTCTACTCCTATAATAAGAAACAAATATTTTCTGTTGCTGTATTATTTAAATATGTGACATTGTTTTAAAAGAAAAAAACATTGTACAAATTGCAGTGGTGTTTATATCAAAAATCAATGAAAATTACACAGTTTGATTACTTAAAGAAATCAAGTACAAATGATAAAATGAATATACTTCTTGTATGTAATTGGCATATTGTGAAGGTTAATGAAATCAAACAACCTTGAAGGGTTGTAGGTGATAGTTAATATACTACACAGAGTTTTGGGATTAATATTAAAAGAAAATGACCTGATTCATTTCTGTTTATTCCAATATTCAAACCAAGTGAAACTCCTGGGAATTATTAGAGAGACAAATTAAAACAACAGATGGACTTGCAGTTGCCTGAATAAGAATGTCTTTTCACAAAGCCTCCTGACAATTTCAGAGATTCTAAGGTGGTCTATTTAATTTCAAATAAAGAATATTAAATTTTTTCCTCTTACCAGGCTGTCAATCTCTGAGGGCCCCCCCCCCAGAATGATTTGAAAACACCATGAAAGTATTTTCTCAGGTGTTTTGTTAGGCAAATCTTGTATGATTGATATAAGACTATTTTTAATGATAGAAAGAAGAAAAATATATAGGCAATTTCTATTTTCCAAAGTATTAATTTTTATTTTGGATACTATAAGAAAGCAATTGCTTTTATGGAATACATTTTGACATGAGTTTCAAAGAGAAACTAACCATTTTTATACTATATTTTTATTTTACATAATTAAAATATTCTGTTCATATTTTATGGATCACTGAGTTAAATCAGTCAATCACAGAGTGGCTGTGTTACCACCTGGCTCTGTACAGGTTTTGCCTCTAGAGTTTCAGGTTTACAGATAAGTAATTTTGTTTTGCATTATTATTGAAGATGTTTTGGATAAATAAATATTTTGATCACTCACTAATCTATCCCTTATAAGAAAAATTCATATTTTAATAGAAAATTCATACAGATATCCAAAATATATAATGGGAGTCTCTAGTGGGGAAAAAGTCTAATTTCAGAGCATTTAATTGTACTGATTATACTGAAGATTCATGTAAAGAAGATTATATGTTTATAAAATAAATTATCAAAATAGGATCTAGGGATTTTTGCTACCAGGAATTGAAGAGTGGCTTTTGTAGATCAACCCTCTTTCTGGGAACAAGTGGAAAGGCTGGAATCTTTAAAAATATCTCTGAAAGTATCAAAGAAGTAAAAAGGGGCATAAAGAATTGTAATCCTGGAAGCAAAAAAAAAAAGAAAAAAGAAAAAAAAAAAAAAAGAAGTACCCAAAGAAATGTACCCAACTTTCATTAACACTTTTCTCTTTGAGGCATTTGTTGATTCTCAAGAGTTACATACTTTGAGAAGCAGAATTTGAGAAAATGAGCAGAGCTTGTAGCAATGTTGTGTATCTGAGAGCAAGCAAAATTTTGAGTATATGGCCCACAAAGAAGAAGGGTCTCTGATAAATTGTCTAGACTCTAAATTAGAACGATGGTAGATGATATCCTAAGGTATGGGTAAACAAATGGATCAGCCCACACAGCCACTGAAATCTAGATAGAAATCATATCAATTCTTGATTGGATTAAGGTGATCTATTCTTACCCTAAATGCTTACCAGAAGCAAAATTAAATACCTTCCAGATAAATACATCGTTATCTCTAAATTTTTTCTATAAGTTATGTAAAGCACTCAATAAAAATTTATAAGGCATTCTATGAGACAAAATAACAGAATGAACACAAAAGGAAATAAAGAACCAAGTACCAGGGACAGATATACAAAACACCTTTAAATTCATGTTATTAGACATGCATATCAAATGGATATTCTACAAGTATAAAATATAATAACCTAAATGAAAAATTAAGATATGCATTTAGCAGAAGATGAGACAAACCAGAAGGGAGGATAGTGAACTGGATGTTAAGTCTATAGAGGATCAGAAAGAAATACACAGAAAAAAGGATGAGATATAAAGGATACAGAGAAAAGATCTAAAGTGCATTTAATTGGAGTCATGGAGAAGAATGACAAAGAATGAGAAAGAAACAATATTAAAGGAGATAATGAATGAGTAGGAATTTTATAACACTGATGAAAGTTAAAAATCCATAGAGCTAAGAAAATCTAATATGGACTCAAAGTAGCAGAACTAATCTATGATGTTAGTCACTTTATGAAAAAGACACCTGCGATCGAATGTTTATAGCAGCACAATTCACAATTGCAAAGCTATGGAAACAACCCAAGTGCCCATCGATTCATGAGTGGATTAATAAAATGTGGTATATGTATACCATGGAATACTACTCAGCTTTAAGAAACAATGGTGATATAGCACCTCTTGTATATTCCTGGATACAGCTGGAACCCATTCTACTAAGTGAAGTATCTCAAGAATGGAAAAACCAGCACCACATGTACTCACCAGCAAATTGGTATTAACGGATCAACACCTAAGTGGACATATAGGAGTAACATTTATCGTGTGTCGGGAGGGTGGGAGGGGGGAGGGGGGATGGGTATATACAACCACAACTAGTAAGATGTGCAACGTTTGGGGGATGGACATGCTTGAAGCTCTTACTCAAGGGGGGAGGGGGACATGAGCAATATAAATAACCTTAACACTTGTACCCCCATAATATGCTAAAAAAAAAACACTGAAATGCACATGATGGCTTATCACCAGACTCGGGGAAAAATATTCCACATTTGCATTTCTTCACTGTCTTTTGTGATTCCTAGTATCCTGAAATCCTTACAGAGGAATTCCTAGGATGGAAATGGGCAAGTGGCAACAATTTCAACAGAATATATCCTTTCTGTTGGAAGGTTCCACAAAGCATTTTGTGACCTGAAGGGCTTTCTCAGAGATTAGGGTCACAGTCTGATTGTGTATTTGGTGCTCCTGGTGCAACAGGAATCAATGAGATGGCCCCTGGCCCGGGTCATGCGTCTCCATGTGGGGGTCCCTTGCATCACCTTGCTGGGTTCAGACCTAGTAGCTGAAGACCAATGCACTTGTTATTATGGGACAGCTCCCTTGGCTGTTTTCTTTGACTTACCTGAAAGCAATCGTCATTCTGTTCAATGGTATCTATGCAATTAATAACATTCCATCCCTTTCAGAAGCAAGGGATACAAAAGTTCATTTTAAAATAACCAAAAATAAAAGTTGTCATCTCAAAAGAAAAATAAAAAGAAATCAAGATAATTATTACTTTGGGAAAATAGAAGCTGAAAGAAAGCAGGAGGAAGGCTTGGAGTTTGGGCATATTCTTTTTCTTGATCTGGGTGCTTGATGTAGACACAAAGGTGAATTCAGTTTGTGAAAATTAATTGTGCTTTACACTAAAGATATATGCACTTTCCTCTTTCATTTTATACTTCAATTTGAAGTAAAAATTATAATAATAATAAAGAAACTATACAAATTCCTAAGCAGGATGAATACTATGAAAACCACCTCTCAGCACAGCATAGTAAAATTCCTGAAAACAAAACCCAGCTATGTGCTGCTTAAAAGACACACATTTTTAATAAAAGGACAAAGCAAGGTTGATTGTAAAAGGATTGAAAAGATAAATTAGGCTCATCTCACCAGAAGAATGCTTATATAACTATATAAATATCATATAAAGTAGATATCAAGGCATAAACATTATAAAGAAGGGCATTTCATATTGATAAAGTAACCAAGCCACCAAGAAGATGCAACATTTCAAAATTTATATGCAATCCAAAAGGTAGCCTCAATGTATGGAAGGAGATATTTTAACAATCTCTTTTTACAGATGATAAAACAAGCAGACCAAAACATGTTAGGCTATGGAAGATCTGCCAAGCATAATTATAAATTCAAACTGAATGTTAATTATGACATGTAAAATGAGATAAAGAACACATATTACTTAGAAGTACTTATGAAATGCTAACCAAATTAACCTAGTCAAATGTACCTAGGCATTTTATAAATTGCGAAGCTGAACTGATTATCTCTGAGAGCAAGACAAATGAAGCAATTGGCTCAAGGTTATAGTGAGTGATAGAGCTTATATTATATCAGGGCACAGATCTGGAATCAGGTACACAATACTGCAGCCTCTTCAACATAAATAAGCAAGACCAAAAATATATTTTAATATAGGCTTTGCAACTTGATCTTCTGGTTGTCCAGACAAGAGGCAGCAATGAAGGTTGTGCTATAGACATTAAAACAAATCTAGTGACTGTCACTTTCTATTCTAATTAATGGTAAAATGATGTCAGACTGTAGGCAAATTCAGTGCCATAAATATACTGAGGAAGGCTTTCAATTAGGGTGTAATGATCCCAAACATAACTTATAATAAGTCATTGCAATTTGGCCCTGCTTACTCTAGTAGACTACACATAGTGAGCATGAATCTCCTAAACCCTCAATCCCAAATCACTATAATGAGATAAAATTTGACAGTAATTAGGAGATCTATAGATATTTTGTCCATGTATATATTGGATAAGGGTATGACTCTTCACTGAATCTCCGTGGAAATAGGAACAGAGAAAAAACAGTATAAATATTTGGTGAGTGCTCTATATACAAAACATTAACATTAGAAACATCTGTAAAAGTGAACATTCTATGCAATTAGTATATTAATCACCATTTTTTGACCCTCACTTTGTGCCAGGCACTGTGCTAGATAATTTACATATGTTACATTTGATCTTCACAAGAAAATTTTAAGGTGAATATCATTCTCCCTTTTTAACTCATGGAGAACTTGGAATTCTGAGGGATTAAGTAACTCACCCAAGGCCAAAACAAGCTGAGTTGAGTTCCTATCATATCATGTCTGCCTATCTTCAATGTCTACTCTCAGCCTATTTCTACACTGAAATCTGATACAGAAAAGTAATTATTTCAGGGAACACTACTGTAAAAATAGGGAAGAATACGAAATATAGAAAAGCAACAGCAGATGCTATGGAACCAGAGTATTGATAGGAGAAACACCAAACAAAATCAGAGCAAACATGGATCTGGGAGGAATTGAGCATTAGTTAGAGAAACACACCTGCATTATTCATAGTTTGGAATAAATATATAAGTAATAAGGGGAGGATGATATGTATATATGTGTGAGAAAGATTATATATATTTTTAAAAATTAGCTGTTTAGTAAACTGCAATTTGTTTATTTCATAATATGGTTATAATTTTAAATTATTTCTTTTATTAATTAATCCTCTTTGGTCAGCGATTCTCAAACTTTAGCATGCATCAAAAGCATCCAGGGTTTGTTAAAGATGAATTATTGGGTCTTACCATCAGAGTTTCTGATCCATTATATTGGGTGAAATCCCAATTTTCCATTTCCAACAAGTTTCTAGGTGATGATGATCATGGTACAGGGGCCATGTTTTGAACTATTGGTTGAGATATTGAAAGTGAATAAATGGACAATTTCAGGCAGGGATAAACCAAGAAAGCAAGTAGTTAGTAAAAATAAAATCTGATATTTACTGAGACATTTTTCTTTTTTGGCATTACACTGAATACTTTACATCAATGACCTCATTAAACCTTCACGACAGTCTTTTTAGGTAGGCACTGCTGTATTTGTACTGTATAGATGAAGAAATAGAGGATGAAGACATTTGGGTTACTTGCCCATGGTCATACACTCAGAACCATTTGAACTCAACTAGTCTGACTCAAAGGGAGTCTCACATCTATACTTTCATGATTCTCAAGGAATGGCATGCAAAATGGATCATCCAAAAAGTTTTACAAAAATTCAGATTCCTGGACTCTATGTTCAGAGAGTCTGACTCAAAATTTCCATAACACAGCTCAGAACCTGCATTTTTAATGAGCACCACATTGGATTAAGCTGTAAAATGGTCCCAACAGCAGGCAGGCAAAGTTAAGTAGCAGAATCCATTTGATTATGTTGTAGAATAAAGCTTTATTTTTTTCTGTAGGTATTATACAGACTGCATAGAAGTTTTTTACCAATGTAGAGTATGAAATAAAGTGAGATTTATTTAGCTTATTGTTTAACCATCAATATAACAATTCCATAAAAAATTTTAAAACATGGGCCATTATCTATGGTAATTTCATCAGTTCACACTGGTCTCACACAGATTTCACTCTCAGTCAATTGCCTGTCCAAGCTTAGCAGTGGTTTGCCAATCGGTTGAAGTACATCCGAGTCCCTCAAGAGATTTTTTTGTTGGTGGGTTTTGCTTGCTTGTGTTTAATGAACTTTGGAGGTTCTGATTCAGTAGAATTTGGGTGGGCTTCAAATGGCTATATTTGTCAAAACATTTTAGGTGGCATATCATCAGCCAGGTATGGAAACCATTGCTTCAGATCATTTTCTGATTAGTTATTTCTAACTGTAAAGATCTGAGCTACAAAAAGCAAATTCTGCCTTTTTGTTCAGCTTTTTGAGTATACATTCTGCCTCAGCCCTTTCACCGGGTTGCCTCAAGGAGTCACAGATGGTGGTCCTGCCAGTCATCTCAGCACAGCCAACGGCTATGGCGAGAGCTGGGAGAGAGGGAGTTCAGAGCAGAAGGGGTCTCATGCTTCTGACCCCTGATGCTGGTGCTCAGCTGAAAAAGTCACAAGTTATTATTTCGCTGATTTTCTCAGGAAGTCAAATAATTTCAAGTAGAAAATCCACCTACCTGGTTTGGATAAGCAGCAGTAGGAAGAGGGTGAAGACAGTTGTTGGAGCTGAAAAAAGACTGTCCACTCATTCACCTAATATGTGCTGCACATCCATTAAGCGTCAGGCGCTTAGTGGACGTGCATTAGTTCCTAGCATTGGTGAACTTCAGGACACCAGAAGAAAGCTCCTGACCTCATCATGGCTTAAACTGATTAGGAGGAGTTAGAAAGAAAAGAAATGAATAAGCATGACTCTGATAGTGGTAAATACTATGCAGAAAATAAACCAGAATAATCTGAAAGTGAATCACTGGTGATGAGATGGTGCCACTTAGTAACGTGGCGATGAAAAAACACTTCGGTGAGGTGTCATTTGAGCAAAGCCTTAAATTATGAAAAGGAAGTAGTCATGTGAAGAAAAAGGATAAGAGATAGAAGAGATACCATATATAAACAGTTTGGGACTGGAACAGCCTGGTGGATCACAGGAACAGACAGATGCATAGGTCAAAAGGGAAGGATGGGCCAGATTCTGAGGGTTTTGTCAATTGACATGAGGTCACACACATACTTAGAGACTTGAATAAATATAAAGGCGAATCATATTCTTAGGCTAAAAATCATACAGATGAAAACTTTCCCCAAAGAAACAAAAAGAATTTTTTTTTGTAACTTGATAAAGTAATTCTAAAATTGATATGGAAAAATAAAAAGCAAAAAACTAAAAGAAGATTCATGATAGAGAACTAGCTCTTCTACATTTTAAAATGCAAAGCCTAAATAATTTGAAAAGTATGGTACTAAAGCAAGAATCATTTTTCACCCATCATACTGAGCTATCAATGGAGCAGAAGAAGAAGTCAAAAATAGAGGCAAATGGATACAGAGCTTTAGAATATGATAAAGATGGCATTTCAAATCACTAGGGAACAGATGTATATCAATAAAAATTTTGATGGGACAACTGAATAACCATCTGGAAAACAAAAGTTGGATTCATATCCCATTCATAGTCTGGAGTAAATTGATTTCAAATAAAAATGTGTATATGTTATATGTTAATATGGAAATGCAAAATGGTATGGCTATTTTAGAAAACAGTTTGGCAGTCTTTTATAAAGATAAACACACATTTACCATGTGATCCTGATATTCCATTCCTATTCTCTGGAGAAATGAAAACATATGTCCATACAAAAAACATGAATTTCTATATTGGCTTTATTTATATTCCACCAAAAATCGGAAACAACCAAAATGTCCTTCAAGTGGTGAGTGGATAAACAAACTATAGTGTGGCCATACTATGAAATACTACACAAAAACAAGAAGAAACTAATTACTGCTACATGTTACAACATGGATAAATCTCGAATACATTATGCCACATAAAAAGTCAGGTTCACAATATTATTTATGATTTCATTTATGTGACATCCTAGAAAAGGGAAAACTGTAAGTGCAAAAAACACATCAGGGATAGCCCAGAGCTGACGGTGGCTAGAAGGAATTGATTACAATCTTTTGTTTGCCAAAAATTCATAGAAGTGCACACCCAAAGAGGGAAAATTTAATTATGTGTAAATTATACATCAATAAATGTTATTTTAAAATGTTATTATGGTTTATTAAGCCATAAAAATATTAGAAGAAAACTTTGTAGAATTGTTTCATGACCTCTGAATGAGAAGACTTTTCTAATCATGATGCAAAAGTTGAGTTCTAAAATGACTTCAATATACTTCACTATCTAAAAAGTTAAGGGTAGGGGAGGGGTGAAAAAAGAAAAAAAGAAAAAGTCAAAAAACTTATGCAAGAGAAAAGCATTTTTTAGAAAATTAAAAGACAAACAACATATTTGAAAAGATATTTACAGTTCACATAACAAAAAAAGTGTTATTCTTCCTAATATAGAACAAATTCTACAAACAGTTAAAAAAAGCAGTCTAATAGAAGAAATTGTTAAATAAACAGCTATTTCACAGAAAATGAACTAAAATTAAACAATTGAAAATATAACCTCAAACTTCGGTTCTTAAAATGTTTCTAAGTAAACATGTGATTAAGCAAATAATAGTAATATGCTATAGTAACTATCGGTCATTATTTGGCTGGGTGGCAAGCCAAACCCCTTCCTCTGTGGAGGGAGAATCCTATAATGTAGATCTTGACTGAGTCTCATCTCTTTGGAAGCCAAAAATAATCAGAAACTTTCTTTCCCTTTACCTTGGCACATATAGTGGACATATGACCCAAGTTCAGTCAATTGGAAGCTTCCTCTTAGGACTTTGATACTTTAGTAAATAAAATAAAATTTAAAAAAAAAGATGAAGAGAAGAAGAGACTCAGCAGTACTAGAGATCGATACCAAAAAAGTAATAAAATTCATTAAAAAAGATAATTGATATTTTACACCAATTTCAAACAAGACCCTGTAACTATTGTTGTTTATTGATGGAGTCATTCATTTACTACGTAAATATTAGTAAGCTGAAGATTAATTATATAGATGTCCTACCATAAATAAATTAAAAGTCTAGTCAGGAATAAGGTCATATAAATAAACACAAGAACAATGGTAGCAGCACCAACCACAACACAATTATAACACAGTGTAAGAAGTGCTATAATAGAGGCATATATCAGAGTTGTACAGAAGCATAAAGAAGAAATTGAGTCCATCTGACTGCAAGAGAGAGGAAGGGGGCATAGAAGGCTTTAAGAGAGCACTGGAAACTGGGTAGGAATTCACTACACAATCAAAAAGAGAAAGTCATTTCAGGAAGAAGAATATTAAGTGCAGAAGCATATAGCCATGAAAAAACCTAGCACATTTAAGAAAATGTGAGTAGTTTTCCCAGCAGTCAGCACAGTACTTTTACATAGAAGCTATTCAAATGTTAGGTTAATACATGATTGAGTGAATGCATGCATGAATAAAGCTAAGCTTTGGGCAAATTTTTTGGTAATAGTGTAAGTTAATAATTTACCACCTGATTTGTTAGCCTATGAGCTTGAATGAGTCTAATTCACTTATCAGCTTAGTTTGTGAGAAAGTCTATAACTAATTTATTTTAGTGGTCTAAGGAATCTATTAATAACACTCTTACTTATGAGTATTTTGATGCCAATTAAAATATAGGTCCTTAATCTTAAGTTAAAAAAATCATCATGAAATTAATAGAAAATAAGTAATTTAAATACCATAAATATTAGATTAATTTATTAAGCACTATCATTGTAAAACCTGAATAATCATAAATTTAAGACTCAGTATTATATTATATTAAAAGGTAAATGACACTGTGAAAAACAAAGTGATTTCTTTTTGGAGAGACTAATAAGAAATATTAAGATATAGATATACTTTTTCATATTTCCTTGACAAATTTGGATAGGAATAAAATGGGGAAATGTCAGAAATTTTCAAATGCTCTAAATATTTTATCCTCTGTTTTGTTTATAAAATAAAAATCATTTAAACTGGGTGGCAGTCAGGGAGGGGGGATGCGGGTAGGGGATAGAGCAGGTGGGATGGGTAAATCCACAGCTAATGGAGACGGGGCACACTGTATGTGGGTAGGACACCCTTGTGGCCCTGGCTTAAGTGAGGCAAATGCAGTTCATGTAACCAAAATGTTTATACCCCCATAATATTCTGAATTAAAAGGAAAAAAATTAAAAAGTAAATGCCTGTAAATTTTATAAAATAAAAATTTTAAATATACCACTTTACATTATATTTCTGATGTCTCCTAAATGAATTAAAAGAATTATAATCACCCGGCTCACTGCATATTTTCACATAGCCAGTCTGTGCAGCACTTCAATTCTGTTGAAACTGCTAATGTAAACCCTCAAATTTATTAGATTGAGTCTTAAATTTAAGCTCAATACTAGAGTATTCTACTTTCTTATTTTTCTACTACTAGGTTATTCCTAACCTTTAGTGAGCAAGTATGGGTCCCTATTTTGTTTGTTATTTAACATTGATTTTTTATTTCCAGAATTAAGAAGACCCAATGATGTCTCACTATTATAAATAGTCACCATAATGCAATGCAGTAAACATTGTCCAACTTCATCTATTACCCTTATGTCTGAATTCTCAGTCTTTTCCTTTGACATCTTTCTTTCACCTGAAGACACACTCTATCTTCCTAGTCACCACATCTCTTCACTTTCTTAATGTTTCTAAATTAAATTTTAGACCTGATCTCTTCTTGTGTTTTGTAATATGCAACTTCAGGCATTAACGGGATGCCAATGGGGGTCTGCTCTGCTGAGACTTTCATGTTCCACGGCACAGCCTCTGGGCTTAGGGGCTGTTCTGGTCCATAGGATTGAAGGGAGGTGTGAAGCTCTCGCTGTCTCTCTTCCTCTCTCTCTTCCCTTCTCTCTTCTCCTCTCTCGCTCTCTTTTCTCTCTCACTCTTTCTCTTTCTCTCTACCCCAATGGTGGCTATGGTTTGTGGGTTTTTATGCTTTTCTTAGCCCTCAAATACTATGAGCACACACTCCTCTCCTGATATAATTTATTTTTCTTTACTACTCTAACTTTGTACCATCCTTACCCTCCTCTTATTTTACAACACATCCACCCTCGTTGTGCTAAGGGTAGTTCTGTCATGCAGTATTTTCAACAGACTAATTGAAAATCCTCCTGCTTGAGGCACCTGAGATGAACAATACCAGGAAGCAGTGCTTTCATCTGGATAATGGGGCTGTGGGGGCAGTGACAGGGTAGCGGGATGGTGCCAAGTTTCAGGCCACCGTGTCCTACTACAGGAACTCACCTGCAGAAGTTACAATTGAAATTATAGTTGTCAGATACCATTGTTCTACTTTTCTCTTGTTTCACACTTTTCTAATAGTTCACATCGTTTTGTTTCATGCCTCTATATCTTCACCCTCTGATGCCTTTCCCACACTCTTTTTTTATTATTAATTTTATTTTATTTTATCATATTATGGGGGTACAAATATTGTTAGGGTTACATATATTGCCCCTGCCATTCCTCCCCCCACTCCCTTCCTTACCAAAACATCAAGCGTGTCCTACCCCCAGGTGGTGCACATCGCACCTATTTTGTAAGTATAAATTCTTCCCGTCCTCCCCCCTCCCATCTGCCCACCACCCGATAAAAGTTTGTTTTTCTTTTTTTGACCTCTGGGTTACATTGTATATCTTTGCCTTTCCCTAGGAAGGGTTAGAGGTATTCCCTCCCCCCCCCCCACAATGTTCGCCACAACCCTAAGATGTGTATCTCCCCCTCCCCAAACCCTGGTGGGCACTATCACCATTTGAGCACCATAGTTTTAATCAGTCAGTACCAATTTGATGGCGAGTAGATGTGGATCCCGCTTCTTTGATCTTGTGTCACCTCACTTTGGATAATAGGCTTAAGCTTAATGCAGGATAGCATAAAAGGTGCTAGCTCACTGTCATTTCTTAGAATTGAGTAGTATTCCATTGTGAGCATATACCAAATTTTAATTATCTACTCATGAATTAACGGACATTTGTGTTGTTTCCATGATCTTGCAATAGTGAATTGTGCTGCCATAAACATTCGAGTGCAGATGTCTTTATAGTACAATGTCTTATGCTCTTTTGGGTAGATGCCCAAAAATGCTATTGCTGGGTTGAATGGTATTTCTATATCTAGCTGTTTGAGGTATCTCCAAATTCTTTTCCACAGAGGTTTCACTAATTTGCAGTCCCACCAGCAATGTAGGAGTGTTCCTGTTTCACACTGTTGATTTGGCTGCCTCTTATTCACCTTTCAGGAACAACTATAGGTTGGGCTAAGTGCTTCTCCCATTGTATCCGAGGCAACTATGTTTCTTAGCCTTTGCTAATGATCGGTTTTGGTTTGTCTCAATAGACTGTAAGCTGGTTGAAGGGAAGGAACGTGTCCTCTCTCTCCCATAATTACTGCAGGGCTTGAGACTTACAAGGAGCTCAATAAACGTCTGAAAATAATTTGTTTACATTACAACTGTCTATTTCACTTTGCTTCTCTACAGAATTTGAAATTGACCACTATGCCTTTTGTTTTAGCGAGAGTCTTCCTCCTGTGGCCCCTTGAACACTCATCTTTGCTTATTCTATTTCTACCTGCCTGTAGCTCTCTGATTTCTTAACATTCACCTAATTCTCTCTCTTTTTCTCTCTCCTTCCCTCTTTCTTTCCCCTTTCCTCCTCCTTGGTGCCTCCCATCTTCCCTTTCTCTTTACCTTCTTCTCATAGTAAGTTCTATTTACTTAGCACTTCAATTTTGTCTACGACTCTTAATTCTTTATCTTTATGTCTCTAAATTGAGTTGCCCCTTCCCTCTTGATGGCTAGACATTCTCAAACATGGAGTCTTCAAGGTCAACAGGACTAAAATGACTCATAAAAACATCTGTAGCACTTTTTAGCAGGTTGTTATTGGATGATAGAATCCCTGTTCCTTCAAATGCTCAATAGACATCTCAGATTCATCCTTGGATGTGGAATTTACGAGAAGAATTCTAGCCAAGTTGATTCTGCCTCAAAAATGTCACTCAACCTTTTTACTCAATTTCTACTGCCTCTCCCTTAGTCCCAGCCCTCACTTGCTTTTGCCCAGATTATTGTAGTAGTGGCTACCTAAACCTTGCTGCCTCCAGAGTGCTGCTCCAATTCACTTTATAAGACGAATACTATGACTGTCTCTTCTAAACAAAGCTTGATCAATATTTTATGCCCCTTATTGTATACTAGATAAATGTTGTCCAAACTCTACCCTGGGCTATTACCACACTGATTGCAATTCTGTGATTGTGATAATCTCATGTCACTATATCTCACCTCTGTCTGAGATACATTTCCATCACCTTTAACACAGGTAAACTACATGTGAACAGTGCCTGGCACACAGTAATCACTGGGATGATGATTATGATGATAGTAATAATAGTAGTGTGCATGATGTGCTGCTATGTTGGACTTCCTTAGGAAGAAGTAATTGTCCTTTCTTTATGTTTACATTGTCTTTTAAAAATAACTGTTATAGTACTTACTGCAATATATTATTATATATTCAACTGTATTTATTTCTCTCACTTAAATTGTGACATTCCTAGAGATATTTTTCTTTCATTTTTGATACTTTTTTTCCCTCAGAGCCTGAAGAAATGTTTATTAATAAATATTTAAATAATCAATCAATCAGTTAACCCCATTTTGTAAACCAAAAAGAGGAAGTTTTAACTTTTAAGTGACTTGCCAAGATTGAACAAATAGTAAGGTGAAGAGCTAAAGTTAAGTTCTAATGTAAGGTCAATGTTCAAATAATTAATACATAAGAAAACAATTTGTAACTCCTAGAAGCCATTCAAAAATTGTGAAGGTGAATTATTTTCAGTTTTATACCTTTCCCGCCTTGCTGATAATTTATTCTTGCAACTCAGAGCAGGATAATGATGATAATAACCAACACTTATGTACCTTGTGCCAGGCACAGTTCTAAGTGTTTCACATATATCAGCTCATTTAATCCCAAATTTTCTGAAAAAAAAAATTGCTGTTATCTTATAACTCCTACAATTGCCTTTGAGAAGACTGTTCTCATTTAATTGCCTTTCTACTGTAGGCCGTTTAGTATTTCTGTCCCATTTTCAAGGTCTTCTCTTTGTCTTTAGTGTTCTGTGCATTTCACCAAGATATGGTTAGATGTGGATATATTTGTTTGTGCTCTGCTAGGAATGGGTGATAATAGCTAAAACTGAGAATCTACATCTTTCATTAAATTGGTATTTTTTGACCATTATGTCTTTGAATATCACCCTTCCTGAATTATATTTTTCCTCTGAAATTTCTATTGCATGTATGTTGAAGATTCTCATTTTATTCTCATGCTTCTTACTATATTTTCTATCTTTTCATTCTTCATGCTGAATTCTGAGTAACTGCTTCAGATCCATCTTTTGGTTCACCAATTCTCTTTTCAAATGTGTATACTCTGCTCTTCAATTTGTTCACTGGGTTTTAAATTTTAGTTTTTATGTTTTGTTTTTAATTTCCAAAGGTTCTAGTCAGTGCTTTAAAATTGACTTTTTATTTGATTGTGTTCTTTTCATGTTTTCAGATCATTATTAATATAAAATGTACTTATTTTATTCCTAGCTCAATAGTCCATAAACAGAGGTGGTACCACTTTTCAGAAGGTATCTGGAATGTGGAGGAGTACTTTGATTGTTACAGTATCTGTGGGGAGGGTGTCATTCTTGGCATGTAGCGCCAGAGTAGAGCAAGAATGTTAAGTACTGTGCAATGTATGGGTTAATTTTGCATAACAAAAAAATCGAAAGAGAAACATATTGAAGAAAAACAGATTTAGCCAGAAATGATAGTTCTTTTATCTGTATGGGTCTCTTAACATCTGGACATAGTGAGTTTCTTCCTTCTTCATTTTGTATTGTAGTTGTGAGCTTATCTCCAAGAGTTGAGGCGAAGTCTTTCCAGATTGATATTATGGTCACTTCTGGTAGGTTCCCCAGGAGTATTAATAGACTAGTACAATATTTTATGTTAAGTTGTGAGCCCATGTCACATAAGGACCATGTAGATTTGAACACTAACCCTGTGTGATGGCTGGAAGGTTGAGTGACCATGAGATCTTAAGGAGACGTTTTTTTTTTTACTCAGAATAGAAACAAGGACACTTTAATGTTATTTCACCCTTGGGTAGGCAAAATTTTTAAGGCCAGTCTTTTCATTGATGGTTGCTTTTTGGGGGGTCTTGATTTGGATCCCAATTGGTATCTGTAGACATCAGTTACAACTTAGCAGCTTGAATGGAACATAGATCTTATCTCTGCTATTCACATGGGCATTGTGCTCACCTTCCTTAATTTTCCAGACTGGCAATCCCTGTCTGCTTCTAGGGCAGCCACAGTGATCTCTAGTTACAACTCTGAGTTTCAGATGTCCCCTGTGTTTTTTACTCCAAACTCAGAAAAGAAAGATTATGATATTTTACCCACATTCTAAGTGATATTTATTTATTTATTTTCAAAAGAAGCATCAGGTTATCTAGTTTGTTATACTGCTCTCTTTTACAAATTCTACAACAAATGGTCTTTTACTGTTCTTATATTAGAGTAAAACATACATGCACGAAAGGAAATACTGCATGTGGTAGTTTTGGCATTTGTTGGCCATTTCAACATTAAATATTTAAACTTTAATGAAGCTTTGAAGTTCAGACGATATATCCTAAAGTTGGCTCCATTTACAACAACACTTAATATTTATGGCGATTTTTAATCTAATGGTTAAAGCTGTGTTACAGTAGATTTCTCAGAGCTTGATAGTAGTAGAGCTAATTGAAGTTACAGAGCTAATGCACTGACCCATTCACAGGATGATTAGACAAGATTTATAGCTGTCACAGAGCAGCAAAAATGTACTGATTTACTTAAGAAATTTCTAACACATGGAAATGTGAAATGGTTCAATGGGAAACCATTACTTCTCTCTTAATTTCTTGCCTCTTTGCATGGCAATACACAAAACCGATCAATGCACATTTTCTCATCTACTTTTAAAAAATAACAGCTTTTTATATTCCTAACAATGCACTTTTCATTTTCTTTTTCTATTTCTGAATATGCCATAGAATTACAGAATTTCAAAGGCAGAGTGTTATTTATTTTCCAAGTTTGATTCTTTTAATTATTCTTGAGAGAATAGTCAGATTCAAGGTAGACAACAATGAGTAGAAATTGCAGTTTGGTTGATTGAGTCTAACATAAGCAAAGTGTTACTAGGAGAGAGCATCAAGCTGCAATTATGGCATAGTTTTGATTATGGATTGAAAACCAACATTTGAAAGGCAAATCTATTGCTTGATGGTAAACTAAGTTCCACTTTCTTACAAAATCAGGTAAAATAAGTGTAACAGCATATATAAAATTGTGAGGATCATTAGAACAAAAAAGGACTATTTAAGTGAATCACATTCTTGGTAATTGATAACAGTGAAACATTAGCAATGTAAAATATACAGTAGTCCCTTCCTTATCTGTGGCTTTGCTTTCTGTAGTTTCAGTTACTCATGGTCAACCACGATCTAAAAATAGATGAGTACAGTATAATAAGACATTTTGGGAGAGAGAGACCATATTCACATAACTTTTATTACAATATATTGTTATAATTGCTCCTTTTTATTTTTAGTTATTGTGCTTAATCTCTTACTATGTCTAATTTACAAATTAAACTTTTATCATAGATATGTATGCATAAGAAAAACATAGTATATACATAGGGTTTGGTATTATCTGTAGTTTGGGGCATACACTGGGTGTGTGGAACACCCCCCCCCACCAAGTATGGGGAATTACTGTATATAATTTGTGTGAGTATATCATATTGGATTAAATTATATGTATCTATCTATATATATATATGTAGATATGAGATTACTTTATAATACTAATCTCTGATAATTTTCTTATTATGTGACAAAGCCTAATCTCAGAAGAAGAAACAGAGTTGGCGAAGCTGAAGAAGCAAGGGAGTCTGGGCTACTACCCTGGTCTTGCGACCAGAGGCACAGGCACCACAGAATGTTCTCAGAAGCTGAGAATGTGGTAGCATCTCCTCTTCTGCCAGTCAGAATAAGTTCTATGACCTGCTAAATATTAAAGTGGCTCCAAGAGACCGAGATTAACTCCCTGGGCATATGGTGTCTAGTCAGAGTTGGCCAGGACAAGCAAAAGGCTAGTGATGGAAAAGCAGTTCATTTATCTTTCTAATGAAATGACAAAAATTGCACTGCTAAATAAAGCCAAGGAAACCTGTTTTCCAAGGCTGTAAAGAGTTCTCTGGTTGCTGCCTTTGTGATGAACTTGGCTTTCATGCCAATTACCAATGCTCTGGCTAACAGGTTCAAATATAATTAAAGTTAAAATCAAACTTTGATCCTCCAGGACTTAGTGCAGTTTCCAAGACCTGAATTTCAGGTATTAGTGTTAAACTGAAGTGTAGTGTTAATTATTTGTATATTACATGGTTAAAAGGGATCATTGTTGAGTTTACACTTTAATCACTGAGGGCTTATTTGACACTCAGATGAAAGAGAGTTAAGGATTCCCTAGGGTGAATTTAAAACTGATTCGATAACCCCACCTGTTTGAACTCCTGGTCCACAAGTACTTTCTACTTGGCTGCATTTCTTGGTCTACTCTCACTGTTAATTTTTATGTGGAATCACACATTGTAATATTTTGGTTTCTCTAGATTTTATTGACAGCAGCTGAAGTAAAAATGATGCTTTTCTCACAATGTCACACAACTCAAGAATTGTAATCTGATGTATAAAATTTTTGTGTTTTGAATAACAGTGAGTTCTATATAGAAGAATTACATAAAACATATGCATATGACTCTGTAAAGAAATACTCAGGGTATAATTTCAGATCTGTTGGATTAGGATGTGGAGAGAAAATGCGTTGATCCATCACTAAGCAAAGGTCATAGCAAGTGTGTGTGTTTATGTGTGCGTGCTCCTGGTGTGTGTACCTGCTTGTGTCATTGTACACAAGTATGTTGTTTATTTTTGGAATAATAGCCCAAAGCAATATGAGGCCATTTCAATTAGATACCATTAAAGTTCTAAATTAGGTTGATTAGGACATTACCAGAAAGAAGGAATACTTCTACATCAATGAGTGTATCTAACCAAAGAACTCTCTTTCAGGGAGGGTAGTGGTCATCTAAAGTGAATAATTATAAAAATTAGATTTAATCGATAAAGATGCATTTTAAATAATCTATATTCTTAATATTATAAATGTACTATGAAATCTATGTGATCCACTTCATTTTAGTTTATTTTTATTTAGTTAGGAAACAAATAAGTCAACTTCTAATTGATTAAATTATTTAATATAAGGCTCCACAATCTTTCACCATTAATTATTATTAAGTTTTCCATGCAGCTTAGTTTTTGCTGCCTAATCACAAGGACCTTCTTATACCAGAAGTCTGCAAAACCTGAGGATTAAGCTGAATTTATTAATCCATAATTTGAAAGATTGCTTCATGATCTTAAAATTGACATTTAAGTATTACTTTTATGCATCTTCAATTGTTTGGATTTAAAATTAGCATTAGAATTTCCTATGTTATTTAGACCTTAATAATCTTGCCCAAACAAAAACTCTATAAAAATATATTCTCCCTTCTATATATGAGAGATTGACAATATTTGGATAAAATTCTTGACATGATTTGCAATTTCCTAGACCCTAGTCCCTCCTGGAAACACTCTTGTTGGCACATAGTGAGTGTTGGGTAAATATGGTTGAATGATTGATTAACTGCAAGATGTATTAAAAGGGAATAGTATCAAATAGCCCTAGCCTTACATATTTTAGCTATATGACTTTGGGCCAATTATTTAACCTCTCTGGGCTCATTTTATCCATTCTAAAGCCCATATCCTATGGGCTTTATTTATCCATTATTATCTTTTATTGATAATATCTAGCTGACAGGACTTCTGTGAAAATAAAATAAGACAACATAAATAAAGTACATAGAACATTTCCCCTGAAATATTAATAGTAAGAGTTCAATAAATATTAATTCTTTTTGTCAGATTTTTTTTCAGTGCTGCACAGACTGATAAGCAAGCAGCTACATCTCAGTCAGATATTTCTAGAATGGTTTAACCTCACTTAATTCATTAATAAATATGTGTGTTATAAAAATAAGCATTGTGTAACATGACAATAAACATGGTAGGTTGGTATATAAAGAAAAAAATGCACTGAACCATCACTAATATGAACTTGTTCAATACAAAATTGGAAAGAAAAAAGATATGAAGAATGTCTTAGACTTGCATTGTTATTTATTTTGGCATAAATATTTTATCTAGAATGGTGTCACAGAGAGCAATTGGTTACAAGCAATAA
The DNA here is from genome assembly GCA_008750895.1 of Mirza zaza. NCBI lineage: Eukaryota > Metazoa > Chordata > Mammalia > Primates > Cheirogaleidae > Mirza > Mirza zaza. The sequence continues at coordinate 24,339 of VSMD01034699.1, forward strand.
AACTGACTTAAATTGGCTAAAGTTTTTTTAAAAAGATGATATGATTACAGCACAATTTTAGGGAACATGTGTATCAACTGCAGTTGAGCCACCGGATGCACTGGACCTGATAGGAAACAGGCCATTCAAGCCCTCTGTCTTCCTCGGTCTTCTCTCCCTCTATGTTCATTCTTACACTTTCTGAGCCAGCTTTCCCCCATTGACTTATCCATTCCTCCGACATGGCTGCCCCAATGCCAACTGGAAAAAATGACTTCCCTTTTCAAGTATCCAACAGTGATTGACTAAATTTGCTAGGTATCCATTCAAAACTTTGGGGGGAGCCATTTTACTGACTCACCAAACCCATCATGGGTCAGCTGGTCATTCAGGTTCACATAAAAATGGCTCTCAGAAAGTTGTAAAAGTATGGATTAAAATCAAAGCAGAGCAACAGCATGATGGGCAAATTGAAAAGTAATACCCTGAGTCAGTCTAACAATAATTACATTATAAATATACAGTCTTTATTCTAGGCACAATTCTAGCATATCCAGTGTCTAGTGGCCATTCAATTTTCTCAGCAATGCTGTGGGAAAGCTAACATTGGTACTTTTGTTTCAGAGGAGGGAAGAGAAGCAATGACATATTAGGCAATGTTCCCAAAACCACACAGCCAGAAGTGGCAGAGCTGGACTCTAACACCGCCAGTCGTTTAGCTTCAGATCCATGCTTTGCACTGCCATGGGCTCTGGGAATTGTAATAAAAAGCAAAATTTCTAGGGTCTTCAGGCTCAGAAGAATCCCAAGGACTGAACTGTCTTTTCCTGAGAGCCCAGATCTCTGTGGGGGCACTCAAAGCAGCTAGTTGGAGTCAACACAGAACCACTTGTTCCATGTGTTATCAGTGGGAGGAAGATCCTGCCTGTGCATTGCCAACAGTTATGAACAAAAATATTGAAGGGATGCATTCTTTTACTCACTCACCAACAAATTTATCTCATGGAAATCCATTTTCTCTGTGAATCATACATGAAGAAAACCTTTCCTGCAATGCTATAATCTAGCCACTGATTTCTACTTATACAAAGAGTTGAAAGGAGTGTTAACCTATCAATTTTATCAAAATTATGAGTTAATTATCTAATATTAGTGTGAAAATGTGAAGATATCATGCAGTTTGACATAATTTTCCTGACCAAGGTTCTTCTAGTGATGAAGCTAAATGTCCTTATGTGAACCATATAGTTTAAATACTTACTTTCTTTCAAAATTTATTTATCCCTGATGCTACTTAAAATAGTATTTTTAAATAAGAAAAGGTCTCCTGAACATAGCAAACATAAAATAAATTTTATTATACATTTAAAATATAATTTTTAGTGTTTCAGATAATTAACTTGATAGAATATTATTAGAATAAGTCCACTATGTAAGACAAAGGGATGTTTATACCTGCTAATGCTTTCTCCATAAGTCATATGTGACAAAATATTTTTAAAAGACACAGTTCAAAATGTATCTTAGCAATCTTGGAGAGACATATTACAAAGCTCTCATCTAACAGATGTGCCTGTGACAGTAAAAGAAAAATAAACTTCCAAATATTCATGGACATGTTTGCCCATCTTTCAAACCCACTGTGCAATTGCTGTATACTAGAAAATCAAGCACCTGCAAAGTGGAATAATTGATTGACTGTGACTAAGGGCTGTGCCAAAGTTTTTGAAGCCTTCTTGAGGCTCCATAACAAAACACATATAACAATGGTTGGTCACAAAGCTAACATTGACAATTAAGTTTCATGAACTAACTGAGATTTGCAACCTTCTGGTTTCAATTTTACAGTTCAGTTCTGCCAGATGGAGTAGGGAGAAAATAACATACATAATTAAAATCAATGAAGTTATATCAACCCCAAATACCAAAAAAATAAAATAAAGGAAGAGAGCAAGAATAAAAAAGCCAATCATATGTTTTCCTACATCTGTAGTCAAAGTTAAAAATCTGTAAGATAGACTTTGGAAGGTTTTAATGCAAAAAGCTTCAAATAAATCACTTAGACCAGGACAATACATAAGAATAGAAATAATTATCTGCTGAGGAAAGAGCCATGTATTACCTGGATGAATATAAAAGTAAAGTAGTCATGTGGTTGTTGAAAATAATTAATAACAAGTAATAGTGTACTGCCAGGGCAAGAACAGATATACTGGTCAGTAGGAAGAAGAGATAGTAAGTAGCACAGCAGCTGACAAATAGTGGGCCCTTAATATTTTTATTTAGTGGATTATTGACCCCATCAAAGACTCTTCTTTGTATCGCCATTTAATCTCTGATAAGGTGTCACAAAAGAATGGGTAACAGGCAATTAGACAGCTATTGAGGAGCGGGGAAAATCAGGTTATCACATTATTTTCTGACACATCTCAGATAATAAATTAAGCTCAAGATATAAACATATAGATCTTACTTATAGATAGAATAGGACATTGTTATTTTCCATTTTTTAAGTTAAAAAGGGGCATGTACATCTTATTCAGCCTGCTGATTGCACATGCAGTTTTTCGCATCTTCCCCTGAAATTCTATCGAAATTACAGCATAAGTATACACTAAAAAACTTTAACAATCAGACAGGTGTCAGTGGCTGATGAAAATAGTAAGGAACTTATGGAAAATATGGAACTACAAGGAACAGATGACATGTCAATGACAAAGCTAAGGAAATCTGAAACTGACACGCAAAACAAGTGAGTATGAAAACAGAGACCAGGGATAATTCCCCCCAAAGACAAAATATGCTATATTTGTTTATAAACATTACAGAAACCAAACACTAAGTAAGAGACAACAGTAGGAAGGAGAAATTATAAGCTAGGAAAAAACACAACAAAATAAAACTAACATAATAAAATTAAGATATGAAACAGATGAAAACCCATGACATTAGATAATAACTTCAGTTAGAGTCAAGAAACTACAGCCACAGACTTACCATGTACATATACTGTATATACAATATATATATACATACTTTTATATATATATATATATACACACATACACACACGTATATATATATACTTATAAAATAAAACTGTTAGTGTTTGGAAAAATTGAAAATATTTAACAAAATAATTTAAAAAGTCGCAATTCCTAGTAATAAAAACTAAAATCTATAAGCCTTATAAGAAAAAATTCTTCCAATGTATTCTTTTAAAACACATTCCAAAAAATATAGAAGTATCTATAAGACTATCAGAAGGAAAGAACAGTGAGGGAAAGAACATTCAAGGGAATAATAGGAATTTAAATTCCTGGGCAAAAGAAAAGTATTTCTTCAGACATGAGAACTCATCAAACAAGATGAATAAAAAGTAAATGAAAATTCAGACCCAGACACAGCCACATACACACTGTCTCAAATACACACACACACACACACACACACACACACACACACACATTGGTGAAATTTCAGAACTCTAAGGAAGAAAAAAAATCTTTATAACTTTACCATGGTAGAGAAAAAAGAGGTTACTTACAGAGCAGTAACAATCAGATTGGCCTGATACTTCAGCAATTTGAAAACTAAAAGTTAACTCACATATATCTGTCAGGGTAGGCTATGTCGTATGGCACAAACAACAATAAAAACCATTAGTCAACCAAAACATTCCATTAATGGAAGTCACCAGACAAAGCATTTCAGTGTCCTGGCTCCTTATCCACATGTCCCTCTTCCCTGCCTTAATATTTGGGTCGTGAAAGGGAAACATCATTTACGTCTTTTTCTACCTTCGATTTTTACTGAGCTTTTATCCACAAGGAGTAACCATGTAATTGAGATTTAGATGACTCCAGTGAAGTACGAAGTGCTGCTCTTTTTTTTCTTCCAGCTTTCTTGAGGCATGACTGATAAATAAGAATTGTATATATTTAAAAAAAAAAACATTAGTGACTTAACACAACAGTTTAGTTTTTGCTCACACTACACATTCAAAGCAGGTTGGTGCTGGGACCAAGTCAATTGGTATAACAGACCAAGAACTTTAGGCACTACTGGCAAACATTTAATTGTCCAATCTAACACACTTGTGCTTTCTATGCCCAGACATGGAAACAAATATTAATATTTCTCCAAGGAATCCTGAATCCAATTAGTGAGATATGGCATTTAGAAACCAGAATTTTGGAGCAAAGTGGGCTCATTGTTACATGAATGTTGCATGGATGTTTCTGGGCCCTTTCAGTAGTTATAGCTCAATATATAATTTCATTCAGATACATCTGATTCAAATCCAATACCACAGGGTTTCTTCTTCCTTCATTCCCTAATTTCTATCTCTTTTCTCAAAATGTTTTTACTAATTTATTTTTTTCCCATAATATACAAAATAAACTGAAGTTTACTATATTAATACCACTAACTGCAATAATACTAAGTGAAGTTAAAGATCTCTTGTTAGGTTTTGCTATTGTTAGTTATTGTTCTAACCATTGTTCTCATTATAAAGTATTTAATCAGAATACTGTGTTCAAATGGCATTTGAAATAATCGTTTTTTTTCTGTAGGATCATGTGCATAGTCTGTTTATGCCTTTTGCCCATTTTTAATTGTTTTCATCTTTTCATATTTTTTCATACTAATTATAAGAAATTAGCCCTTTATTTGTGATATATGTTGCAAATGATAACTCCAAGATAGTTTCTCACAGAGACTGTAACCTTCTGAAACCTGCCATCACTACATCTCTCTCTTGCTCTTCAGTTTTATCTGATCTCCAGAATGAGCTTCACTTTCTGCAGGGTTTTTGTAGGTAAAGAAGGATCACATTGCAGGGCAGAAGACAAATTACCATAGTTAAATTAAAAGCCTGGTGAAGAGCCAGGCAAGGACGACAAATTGTGGGTGTTTCTCAACCTCAGAAAGACAGGCAGAAATTTGTAGCTGAATTTAATATTTTGTTGGATTCTTATAGTCCTGGACTACAGATCTGTATCTAAACTACTTTATTCAATTGGCTTTCTCTCAGATGAGGAAAACTATTTAAAAGTAGCAAGATAAGAAAGAGAAGATTTAAATGACCCAGGTGTGTGAAAACAATTGCCATGAAAAGGCAAGAAAAACAATAATTTAAAATGTAAAAAAATTTCAGAAGCCTCCTTTTTAAAGAAAATTGGTAAAGATTAAAAATTATAAACTAAGTAAAGATAAAAATAAACTTTAGGGAACTTTCAAACAGTGTTCTGGAATTAACCTCACAACAAAAGTCAAGTGATATTTATCCTCTTTCTTTATAAAGGGGCTCAAGATTGAATTAAGAAATAGCAAAAAATTTGAAAAGTAAAATTATAAATTAGAAAATATGCAGTATGTGGTAGGTGTTTACTGGGAACCTTAAGAAGTTAACAAACTAGAAATCAATACAACCTAAGATGTTTAGATCAAAAAAACAAAAGCTTCTATCCCTAGTGATGACTGTAAATATTGCAAACAGAGAAGCCACTAGGCTAATCAGAGTTCCATACTGAGTAAAAAAACACAGGAACAGCATCCCAAAATCTGCCAAAGATGCCACTATGAGGAAAACATTCATACTTTAATATTAATACATTCTGTTCTTTCTTTACTACTAATTATAAGAATATAAATAGACAACATTACAGCTTTATAAACTGCATGATTATCACAATATCTATAATATTATTTAGCCCACTACTAATATAAAACAGATTCATCAGAGCAAAATTTTAAAGATGCTTGAAAAGCAGGAAGGAAGGCCAATTGACTTGTCATTAAAGCATGGAAAGAAGGAAAGAGTGAGAATAAGAGACAAAAACTGTGTCCTAAAATAAAAATAAGTGGCTGTGGCAGATTGTGAAAAAAAAAATTAAAAAGTTGAGTTTGATGATAAACTGTCAGTTGTAAAAAGCTTGAAGTCCAAGGGACTTTGCTTGCTTTGTTTACTGGAGCCACTCAAGTCATAGAAATATCCAACAATTTCTAAATTCTTTCCCAAATTTCAATCTGTAGCTTTTATATTTAGGGTCCTCACTAGAAGAATACATCTTTCTTCTCTGTGACATAATTTCTACAGATTTAATAGATAGGAACAAAATGTAATCTTCAGATAGAACACATGCAGACAGATTATTTTACAAGTTTTGATTTAGACCTCTGGATACTATTTGGAAATAAGGTCATTGCAGATGCAATTAGTCTAGGTGAGTTACGCAATGTGGGTATGGATTTGGCCCTAAATCTACTGACTTTTTATAAGAAGAGGAGAGGACACGCAGAGATGCAGAGAGGGGAACACCAGGTGAAGATGAAAGAGGAGATTGGTGCAAAGCAGCTAGGAGCCAAGGAATGCCAAGGGTGGCCAGCAACCGCCAAGAGCCAGGGAAAAGGTATGGAGTTCTCTGTCAAGCCTCTAAAAAGAACCAACTGGGACTAACACTTTGATTTTGGGCTTCTAGCCTTCAAAATGCTAAGAAAATAAATTCCTCTGTCTTAAGCCTCTATGTTTGTGATAATTTGTTGCGACAGCCCCAGGAAACTAATATAGTCATAAATCTTTCTTTTTGTATGTGTATAAAAATTTAGGCCATGCTCCACGGCAGGCCAAGGCTGAGACTTGGCCTCCGAGCAATTACGGACCTCAAATAAATTAGTCAAACCACCTTCAGCTCTTGTACAAGGATCATTAAATCTCATGTTACTACATAGAGTGAATATCTGCGGCTAAAGAAAAGCACCAACATTTTCTTTTACTAGTTGATTAACTTATTATGAATTACTGTCCTATCACCCTTCTCATGACACCACCCCCTGGTGTAACACTGGGAAAAAATAAATAAATAAATATAATAATAAAAAAAAAAGAAAATGCATTTGTAATAAAAATTTGTTTTTAAATTAAAAAAAAAAAACCAAAACTCCAGAACATTTACCCACTATAGTAGAATCCTGTGTTTTGTAGTTCATGCCTGTTCCACGCATCATCATGAACTGTTATTTTGGATGCTCTTAAACCAAATCCTAGTTTAATGTTGTTTGTTCACTGGTCTAACCTTAAAAAGAAAAAAGGACTTCAAGCTAGTGTGCAAGATCTAGTCTCTTGTGGATTCTGATTTTATTTTTTCGAACCAGAAGCCAAATAAATGAAATGGTAAACATGTGGCCCTTTCTCGTTCATGTCACATTACTAAAATAAAAGAATAAATATATACACTAATGATCAATATTGTTTTATTTTTTCCCATCACCTCACATATTTATAATTTTTTGTGATGAGAACATTTAAGATCCACTCTCAGCAATTTTCAGGTATAAAATATGTTATTATTAACTATAGTCACCGTGGTGTACAATAGATGTCTGGAACTTATTCATCCTAACTGAAACCTTTTACCCTTTGTTCAATATCTCCTCATTTTCTCCCTCCCACACCCAGCCCCTGGTAACCACCATTCTATTCTTTGCTTTTTATCAATTTACTTCTTTTAGATTCCACATAGAATATGCAGTATTCACCTTTCTGTGACTGCCCTATGTCACTTAGCACAATGTCCTTTAGGTTCATCCACGTTACAAATGACAGAAGTGTCTTTTTATGGCTGAATAGTATTCCACTAAGTATATGTACCATACTTCTTTATTGATAGATTCATTAATGGGCACTTAGGTAGATTCCACATCTCGACAACTGTGAATAATGCTGGAATGAACGTGGAAGTGCACATATCCCTGCAATGTGTTTTTAGAATAATGCATTCTTTGAGATGTTATAGAAGCAAAGAGGTCTCTTTACCTACTCAGATACTTTTTAAAACTGAATAACAAACATGAAGTATTTGATGCCACCTAAAATAATTGGTGTCATTAGCTTGAGGTTCCCAATAACAGAAATAGAACAAAAGGTAGCCTACTACCCAATGGATACCATGAAAATATTTAAAAATACATTATAAATACTTTAGAAAGACTATAGAAATATTTTAGCAGGTTACCACACTAAACAGCCTTTGTATAGTAATAGCAACAATGACAGAAAAGAAGAGTTGTATGAAGAAATTAAAGTTGTCTATTATGGGCATAAAAAATATGGCTTCTACAATTTTTAGAAGAAACACTGGGATGATTGAACCAAAAGATCCATGAAAATAAGCCCTTGCAACAGCCAGAATGGCTACTGAGTAGCACCAGAAAAAAACCAAATGATCAAAAGCCAAACAAACAAAAAACTTTTACGCTAAGGTGCTCACATGGTAGTAATACTCACTGGGTGCCAGTAAGGTGGGGGAGGTGGGGGTAAACCCACAGCCAGTGGAAGTGGAACATACTGTGTGGGGGAAGGGCATGCTTGTAGCCTTGGCTTGGGCTAAGCAAGCACACTACATGTAACCAAAATATTTGTGCCTCCATAATATCCAGAATCAAAATAAATAAATAAATAACTTTCAAATGTTCACTTGCCAAAATCCTCCATGAAAGAAACCATCATAGTAGAGGCATAGTGGCTGCGATATTTAATAAACACTTATGGGAAAACTTTTTTTAAATAACAGAGAATTGCCAATTCATACCTCCTCTGTAACTAATGTAATTATAGGAAAACAATAAACGTGAGACATGGACAAGAACCCACCCTGAAGGATACTTTCAGCATCTTCAAATGGATTGGTTCTTTCTGTGGCTTATAAATATGGACAAGTAATAGTATGAGTCTTTTCTGGATGGTTTGGATCATTTCCCTGTTATATAAATCATAGCATTCACAGAGCTAAAAATAAGTGAACAAATAAATAGAGTTGGTGTTTCCTACCTGGGACATCACAACTTTTCTATCCAATCACAGGGGAACACATTTAACTGGAATAGTTACTCTTGAATTATGCAAGACTTTGCCATGATTCATAAACTTCACACACCTAATCACTCCCAAACTTCAGACAAATAGAAGGAATCTTAGCACAACTGTAAAGTTATATTTTAGAAAGGGTCTTAAACTGAGGTTATCTAGAGAGCATCAGGAAGCAAGATGATCCACTAACTTTGCCAGCTAACCCAAGATTCTCAGAATAAGCCAAAGGCAACATGAAGTAGATAACTTCTGCTCAAAACCACTTCTGCTCAAATAAAGTATCCTATGAGTTTCATGCTATTTTTATTATCTTTTTATTATGCTTTTCCTCTTTACTTATTAAACATTGGCACTTCTGACGTGGCCTAGTTTTCTGTGATTTCTAATAAAAACGACTTATCTAAGTTTTACCAGAGACAATCATCACTCTAACTCTGTACTTCAGGACTCCCAGCCATTTTTAATGCAAACAATTAAAACGATAACAATGATATAAAGATATGGCACCCTCACCTTACCAATAATGATACACATTGGACAATATGTAAATGAATGGAAAAATCCTTGTACTAGAAAAACTGCAAACTGCAAAAATAACACCTCCGAGACAATATACCTGAAGTGCCTGAGGTTCCTCCCACCCTCATGTGGGCTTGTGCTCTTCAATGTCAAACCAGAATGAAGGCTAATTATTCTGTAGGGCTACTAATTAGATTGACTTAAAATTTAAGACTCTCCAATGCCTTCAGTAAATAATGTCTTTCTACAAAGAGACTAAAAGAATAAAACCTTTGCTGAGGTAAAAAAAAAACAAAATAATAATAATAATAACAATACCTGATGAAATAAACTCCTAAGGATATTAATCTCAGCAATGGATTTGAAGAAATGGAGGTAGTCTTCAAAAAATGTGACCCTCAATTTAACTGGTGGGGTAATAATATAGCCCAAGTCCTATAGGCACAGCAAACTGATTAAATATTCTTAGTCCAAGTAGCGTGGATAATAAAATAGTATTGCACTATCTTTGGGTCAGTGAGTACCCACTCTGCACCATTTCTAACACTTCATGTTGACCTGGATTAACAAAATAAAAGGAGATAAAATGTAGAGAATACTCAGGGGAAGCTACAAAGCCTTGAAGACATTTGTTAGAAATCAACAAAGATTTAAAAATAATTAATTAACAGATCAACACAAGAACAAAAATACATCATAAAAAAGCAAAAAATGAAACAAAAGTGAAATTCAATAAAATATGTTTTTATGTACTTATGCTGTATACTCTATATAACAGTAAGAGTGATGGATTTAAGTACCTAATTAAAATTTAGTTTTGTTTCTATCAAACTCTTTTGCTCATCTAATTGTTTTGCTTTCTGCATGGATTCTTTTTTTGTGACAAAGAGATCAAACTTTCTCAGATCTTGAATAAGAATTCAATGGAAAAGATAGACATGAAGCATATTAAGAGAGAGAACTGAGATAAAACTGAAAAAAAGCATCACGCACATGTCTTTTTCATGCCTTACTGATTCTTAATTCATATAGTCCCAGAGGTAAGTTTTGCTCAGTGGGGGAGTATTAATCCAAAAGTTGGTTCAAATAAGAAAAGCTGACATATAACTAACCTTAGAGCTATTTGGGAGAACAATGATGCCCTACTGCAGCATGCAATTTAAGATCATAGTTGTTCTTGGAGTATTTCGATTATTGAATCCCCAGAACATATTTTCACCAAGATAAGATAATGATGCATTAAAAATAACTTAAAATGACATGAAGATTTCTAACTGATGTTTAACTGGTGAGATAAGCTTTGAAAAGCGAAATAACCTCTTCAGAAAATATGTTTTGTTATCAAACTCTCCCTGTAGGTGTCTGTAGGCTACTTACATCATTCCGTTCATACCAAATACTCTGGGTCTTACTAACTTCCTCAGAAACTCATACCCTAAAATTTAGTCCACAGTCATATAAGGGGTTGAATCCTGATTCTGAGTAGGAAATTAACCATATGCATAAAACCAAATTCTCTCTCTCTTTCTCTCTCTCCCCTTCCCCCCATAGCTAGGGAAGAAAACTGGGGAACTTCAGATTAAACTTGGGCTTTAGCAGTACCAAATTAGGGAAGCTCAGCTGCAGCCTCTAAAATTCATGGTGGTGATGGCAGGGGGCCATGATTGGCTTTGGGGAATTTAAAAATGTCTATGCCATCTTGAGTATTTAGAAGAAAAGGTCTATCGCTAGTCGAACTTAGTCAATATTCCAAAGTTCCCTTCTACTCTCAGAAAAGCTCTACAGGAAAACCAAGGGCTCTTTGAAGTCTAATGTTCTCTTTTAGGGTTTATCACCCACAAAGCAGGCTATAGTTGAGGAATTAACTTGTGAATCAAAAGGTAAATTATAAGATTAAAGAGAAACTGAAGTGCAGATCCTAACAGGGGAAGGACCCAAATCTAAAAAGAAACATATTAGGGACACAGAGAAAACTTTGGACAGCTGTTTTTAAAAAATGTTCAGGGAGTCTCACTAGAAAATATTTTCAACAAACTCAGGTTAGAAAGGATAGCAGGGAGTCATTACTTCAACTTACTTGGCAAACCAATGAACTTTGGAAAATGCAGTTCTTTAATTCTGAAGCAACTGCAATAAAGAACTTGATCCAAATAGACATATTGATCAATCTATTCCAGAATTGATGCTTCAGGAAAACACCCTGAATGTCACTGGTGTGAATCACAATGAGGTACTTAAAATGAGGCAGTTCATTGGGAGTTATTTTATAAAAATAACACAAAAGATGAGTAGGAATTACTGTTTCAATCTGAAAAATAAACCTTTGTCAACCAAAGCATGGCAACTATATGTTTTTTAAAAATCCATCTTGAGTATGTAATTTTTCACCCAAAATATGACTGATGGCTTTACTTAAATAAGTGATTGCACCATGTGAGATAATAGTTGGAATGCTATTTCTCCCGGTGCAGCTACACAGTTCTGCAGTTCCACATATCAGAGGATTTCACCTTCGGAGGACATGAGGATGAATTGACTAACAGTCATTATGTTTCCAAGATATACATGATACTGCCGATGACTTTATACGGATGCATAAAACCATTAAGATGAAGGTTTATGGCAGTCATCGACGAAGACGTTTCTAGGTCAGGCCCAAATTTCTATTGTCAAGCCTTACCATCTTCTGGATGAAGCTGTAAGTAATAAGATGCACAAAGAGAAAAAGGGAAAGTCAGAGATTTTAGTCCATTCTTTTTTTTTCCCCCTTCAAGTCTGGTTCCTTATCAGCCTGTGAAAAGCTGCTGGAAAGTAACAGAGATTTTGCTGCCAGGTCTGAACTGCAGGGGTGGAATTGGCAGTAGTAAAACCAAAAAGATTGAGCAAATAAAAGATAATATAGATTGTCTCCTGTTGTGTCTGTTTTCAAATTACTGTGTTTAAATGAACTTCTTTTTTAGCAAACTGTCTCTCTCTTCCTGGCTTCCAGTGACCTTTCACTGATTTTCTATCTCTTTTTGTGTCTCAAAGCATCTGAAACTTTGGTCTTTTTCTCAAAGGCTTCATAAAAATAAAGTCAACGTATACTTTTTGAATAAGCAACTTGATTAGGATTTATTAACTATTTGGACAACAAAATGTAATTTTGACCTTTTGTCCTGATTTGATGCATTTGCTAAAATAAAAACAATTAAGAAAAAGGGGATTAAAAGGCAAACTGTAAATCAAGTATATTTCTCCTATAAAAAAGTATGATAATGCCAAAATCAGATTGGTTTTCATGTGGTCTGTGATACCAATTTCAGTTTGTTAGAGTCACTTCTCAGAGTAATAGGATTCCTCTCCCCACCCCCAAAATTGGTTTGATAAAAAGCAATGTGCCTTCAAATGAAGAGAAAAACAGCACTCAGGAAGGAGGAAACACTTAATCATAGCAATTCTAAGTCAAACAGTATCGAGTTGCAAATAATTTACCATTCTGATCAACTAAAAATTGTAATTTTATATGGCTCAACCTAATAGGTGTTTATAATAGAACAGGCAGAGAAACACATCAAGTCTATTACATCGCCTGGCTGTCATAGGTGCTGCTTTATGTCTTTGATGCTACCTGTTCTTTAACTGGATTGTCAAAAAAAGAGCTACGTCAATCCTAAAGTATTGCAGTTGAATAATTATGATAACCGTTGAAGCCCCCATATTAGGAACTTTTGTTTCTGCATATATTCTGTGACTCATTTCATAAATAATTCTATGTAGGAAACACTTCAGAGAAAATGCAATTATCTAATAATTTGTCATTTTTTATCTGATTTTAAGATAGAAAAATATTATAGGTATATTTGAAGCCTTCTTCCCATCCTTTGTCACTGTCCTTTCTCTACCTTCATCCTAATTATCAACTACTAACATGAAGTTGGCATATCTCTATTTCAATCATTATCTCATAATTTATACATTTATACAATGATATTGTTTTCTGTGTTTTAATATTATAGATAAATTACACGTTATTATGATTTACTAATGATTTCAAGAAATGTTTACACTGAAATAAAATGTTGTCCCTCCTCTGCTCTCAATGCAGCAATCACAGTAGAAACCAGAGTTCCTCCAGTACATGCAAGTCCTCAGTGTGATTTTTGAGCTAATTCTCCAGTCTCCTTCCCTACCATTCCCCCTTATGCACTGTGCTCTAGCAATGCCAGCTGATTGGCCTGGGTATTATTTTTTATTCTTTTCTCTGGATTGCTTTTTTAAAAAATAAATTTTATTGTGTATGTATAAGGTATACAACATGATGTTATGGGGACACATTGAAATAGTAAAATGGTTACAATAGTTAAGCAAATTAACATATCCATTCTCTGACAGTTGACCTTTTTGCTTTCCTTTTTGAGACAAAAGCAGCTAAATTCCATCTGGAATGCTTTTAAAACAGATTCATAACACTGTTTAGTAACTGTCATACTGTGGCTTCATTGATTGATTGAATGATTGATTGCATCCCACAGGAATGTAAACCCAAAGAAAGATAAAACTTTTTGGAGGAATGAGTGCTCTCTTCGTAATGCCTAGAGCAATACCTGGTGCAGTAAGATTGAAGGAATAAATGAATTCTCTCAGCTTTTGTCTATTTGCAAGTGCCTTTTTTTCCAAAGCACAGTTTTGCTGGATTTAAAATTTTGAGTTGGCTGTTTTTGCTTTCACTAGTTTGAGAATGTCATTTCATTGTCCTCTGCCTTCAATTTTTTTTCAAATTAGAAATCTGCTAAATTTCTTATTTTTGTTCACCTCTATGTGATGAGTCGAGTTTATTTTATTGCTTTCAAGATTATCTGTTTGTTTTTGGCTTTCATGGGTTTAATTATGATGTATACGGGTGTGGCTCTCTTTGCATTTGCCATACTTAAGGTTATTGAGCACCTACATCCACAGATTAATATTTTTCATCACTCTGGGAAAAGTTTTGGCTATTATTTATTTTATTTTTTCTCCCTTTATCTCCCTTATCTCCTTTTGGAACTGTGATTATATATCAGTTAGTATATTTTGCTTTGTTCCACAAGTCTCTGAAGCTCTGTTAATTTTACTTCAATTCTGTTGTCCCTCTATTCTTCAAATTCCATTCCTTCTCCATTTATCTTCAAATTTCCTGACTTATTTTTTCTGTAATCTCAAATCTGCTGTTGGACACATCTAGTGAATTTTTCATTTTGATTATTGTTCTTTTGAAATCTTGTATTTCCTTTGGTTCTTTTATATAGTTTCTGTTACTCTACTGAGATTCAATATTTGGTAAGTTATTGTCACCTTTTTTTCTCTTCTTTGAATATAGCTTTCTTAAATTCCTTGAATATATTTAAAATAACTATTTTGAAATCTTTGTCTGCTAAGTCCAACATCTGAGTCCACTCAAAATTAATTTCTATTGACTGTTTTTCTTTCTGAATATAGATTACATTTTTCTGGGTTTTTTCTTTGCATATTGTATTTCTGTATTGATATTGGACATCTTATATAATATATTTTAGCAATCTTGATTCCAATACTTTTTCTGAGTTTTGTTTCATTTTGTTTTTTGTAACTTGCCTAGATTTAAGCATTGGCATCTCCTCCCATGTGGTGCTTGGCTCCTGATGTCTTAACTCAGTTGTTTTACTCTTGTTTTTAATTTTAGATTGGCTACCTAATGGCTCGCTGTGTCTCTGTGCAGATTAGTGGCCAATTAGTTATTTGGGCAGAAGTTGTGCTCAAACACCTGAGTCAGTAGGGCTTTCATATACTGCCTGTCTGCCTGAGTCAGGTTGGAGGGTACATTCAGAATGGATCTATTTCTGAAGTCTCTTTTGGCTTTTCTCTTCTGCCAGGCTCTCTCAGGTCTCCCTGCTTATGTAGAAAACTACTCACACCCAACTGAGACAACAAAATCAAGGCCAACAAAACTTCAGATCTCCTCCATTCATTTCCAGTTTGTCACCTTGAGCTGACAATGCTCTCAGATTTTTCTTTCCATCCTAAACCACTCGCTCTAGGAGTAAAGCTTCTTGTTTTCACATCCAAACACATGTTTGTAAAACCATTATTCTCACCAACTGACTTATGGGTTGGAGATGGCAAGAAGTCCACAAACTTCCAATGTTTTTACCAAAACAAAGATCTAGCTGTTTTAAAAAAATAAACATGTCATTTTTGGTACAACTTTGGTCAATCTCCAGAGCCCTGAAATGATTGTTTCTGACAAATATATCAATTTTATATTGGGGGGGGGGAGGGAATCAATTTCCTGATGGTGTCACACATCATAGCCAGAAGTTAACGATATAAACTTTAAAATCATTTCTGGTGCTCAATTCTACAAACTAACACATATAAGTATGTATGTATCTCTTTTATATAAGAAAACTGAGCTCAGATAAAACATGCTCTACATTTTATATGACTTAAGTTGATTAAGTGATGAAACCAAACATGAAGTCATATTCTTCGAATCCAAATACTGTTGACCTTTGAAAAACATGGGTTTGAACTGCACAGGTCTACTTATATGTGGATTTTTTCCCATAAATACAGTTGGTCCACCATATCGCTGTGTTCCTCACCCACGATGGAAAATAACAGTATTCGTGGGATGTAAAACCAGTGTATACGGAGAGTTGACTTTTGTATCTGCAGAGCCAGATACCGAGGATGACTATACTATGCTTCTTACTTTATAAATGTTCCCTTTCAAGTACAATCCCAATTAGAGACACATCTGAAACTAACTAATTATTTAATAGTAATGGTGATTCAATGGAGTAGATGGAGATTCCCAAAAGTAGACAAAACTCTTACATTGCCAACTTGATTGTTATGGCCTAAGAACAAATATAGAAGCCTGTATAGGAAAAGGTTAGCAGTCTCTCTTTTTCATTTGTCATTAACTTGTATATCCATAAAGACATTACTTCATTTGTCTTTTTCTATGTATTTTGCTGATCTCTACAAAAAATTAGATCCATAAGTAAATTAAAAACTAGGTCTTCATGAGGAAATGTTAGATACTAAATTAGGAGAAAGAAATAGAATACCAAGCCACTAGAGCCAGTGGCTTCACTGGTAATTACTAAACAAACTTGCCAATAGATTCCAGTGTTCAACCAAAATATGTAGTCAATAGATAGAGACATATTATGTGCTAACCACTGTACTACATATGATCAGAACTGCAGACAATGAGACTAAGTCTCTGCTTTGATGCAGCTTGGTCTACTGGAAGTTCTGGAAATACAGGACAGAATTATTCTTATATTATCTAATATCATTTTGTGTAGTGAATAAAATCTTTTGGATAATTTTTCAGCCATCTTCATTTTTAGAGGGACCTAAAGAAAAAACATTTAAAAATAAGCTCCAGGTTCTTTAAAGGAGTGAGAAAAACACAGATTTATTCTTGCTATTCTGTATCCTTCTTATCTATTTTATAAAAGAGCTTGATATTTCAAGGTTATGGGGTATATGAATATCAAATAATTACATAAAAATTTTACACTCCATACTAAATATGAACACTTGCACAGTTACATGTTACTTGAATATAAAATCACTCAACAGGAAGTAGAGAGATGAAAAATTTATATAAATATGTGTATCTTAGTTTAGGGTATGAATTCAAGTCAATAAAATGCTGAACTAAATGTTTATGTTTATTTTAGTACTCTTTGCAAACCACTCCCTTTTTATAGTGAGCTCTTTCAGGATTTTTCTCAAGTAACTATTGCCATAACAACTAAGAAATTTGGAAATATGTGTTTCTCTAGACTTGCTTGTAATGTTGCAGGGGAAATGCTTTATCAAACACCATTGGAGTATAGGATGAAACCAGAGTTTTATGCAGAACAAGAGTGGCAGATAGGCTTATAGACTGTGAGAGAAGAAAGAGATTATTTGGCCAAAGTTCAGCCCCTTGGCTCAGCCTTGAACTTGAAGCACTGTAACAGTAGCCCACTTCATCCCTGACGTGTTGCTTCTACACATTTGGCACTGCACTAATTTACGTTGACTCTGAACACCTGCTCCTGATGATGAACTATAGGTTGCAGCTTTGCAGACATCTTCTCTCTCATTTTTAATCAGATAAAAAAGCTGCAGCATGAGTCCCAATGCCACTTTAGTGGTGGGCTGAGTCATTGATTAATATGTTTGCCCCAAAGTTTACATATGATAGTGTAAACTTTTTTTATCTCTCATTAAAAAATATTTTTATCTCTCATTAGAAAACCAGCTGTATTTTCTTTCTTAACAATTTCATTTGAGTATAATTGAGCATTAAAAACTCCACATATTTCATGTGTACAAATTGATGAGTTTTGATATATGCCTATATCCACCAGCCTATCACCACAATTGAGGTAATAGATATATCCAACATCTCCACAAGTTTCTTTGTGTGCGTGTGTGTGGGTGGGGTGCTAAGAACATTTAACACGAGATCTAAACATTTAGCAAATTTTTAAGTGCAAAATACAATGTTGTTAACTATAGGTGCTGTGTTATACAGTAGATCTCTAGAACTTATTTATCTTGCATAACTGAAATTTTATACCAATTGAGCAACAACATCCCATTTTCCCCTCCTCTTAGATGCTGGTAACCACTGTTCTATCCAAACCAGAGGTATTTGCAGTTGCTGTTGTTGCAAACTGTGCCAAAGGTGAAAGGTATGAAACCACATTGGATTCCAAGGCATTTGAGCTCCATATATAGCATATTGTGCTGATATGGACATAAATGAAGTACTTCTTATTGTGCCAGACACATACCACACTCCATAATTGTTAGCTTTTATTCTTACCACCAATAAACCATTTTTAGGCTTTAAATTTTCTTCGAGTACTGCCCTCAGTAAATCTTGTACTTCTAAAAAAAAGTATTACTGTGCTCTAACTACTCCACATCACCTACCTCTAATGAAATATTTTCAGGAGAACATTAAGTGCTGCCTGACACAGGGTGCAGAGTAAAGGAACTCTTGTCTCTTTACTAACATCTACAGCAATTACTATGAGTAGAAACTTACCATTAATTTTCAGATTTTTAAAACTACAGGACAGTTGACATAAAATTTTCTTAAATACTGAAAACATTCAGTATGCAAGTTCTGTGCACCTAATCTTATAGTTGGTAGATTTAATTCTCAGCATGAGTTGTATATCTCATTTGCATTAGAAATATTTCTTAAAATTTCTATTCATTGATGAGATTTTCATAAATTATCAGAATAATATAATTATTTGGGAATATTCACAGTAGTATGTGTTTATATAGGTATAATATAATGTCATAGATACATAATTTAATAAATAACAAACATGGGGTAAATACAAAAATGTAGGCTTTGCCAGCTTGATTGAATAAATTAATATTAATTGTTTTCACTTTGAGTATAAGGATTGAGTTTTTTCACTTTTTTTATTTTGTTTTCTTGGGGAACCTAGCACAGTCCCTGTACAAAATAGACTCCCCAATAAACATTGTCTTAAATAATAATGAATAAGGACATGAATAGATACATATTCACTATTGATAATGATGTAGATTTTACCATGAGTTTAGACATTTGAAAACATATTTTGTTATTTTAATTTAGAAAATAACAGTGTAATGCTAACGAAAAATTTTTTAACAAAAATATTTTTTAAAGCATCTATGTCACAGCATCAAAAAGCATACTTGATGAAATTACCCAAAAGAATCCACTACCATGTACTTAAACCTACTATGAAATTATCCTTAGGTAAGTACTAGTTTATTTCCTCTGTATTCAAGGATGGATAAATGTTATGGCATCAGTGAGCTAGAAATAGAAATAGATTCTTCTTGATGTAAAGGATTTTTGACCACATTAAAAAAAAAAAAACAAAAACTTGCAAGCATCCCTCAGCTGTAGGCCAGGAGCATAAGGTTAATTCCTATGATATTGATACCCTCATAAGACAAGTTATTGCATGACAAGTTATTGCTCTTCCTTCCTTCATTCATTCATCCATTGAATCGTTCATTTATTCATCTCTCCTATTAGCCATCAGTTTGTTTAATAAAATTAATTTAACGAGTATTTGTCAGGTGCCTACTATCACAGGCACTAAAGAGTCAGAAGTGAATAAGACAGAGATCCTGCCCTCAAGGAGCCTATAGTTAGGAGAAATATATTTATAAACATGCAGTTACAACTCAAAGTGGAAATGTAACAATAGTAATATACACAATATATTTTTCAAAGCCAAGAAGAAAACCAAGCCTGCTTTGAGGATAAAACATAAAAGATGAGCCTGGGTGGTCAGTGACGCCTTCCTTGAGATTATTCAACTTGATTTAAGAGTCGCAATCTTTTTCCAAGAGGTGCTTAAGAAGAGGGTGAAACTAACCTTGCAGACATGAAGTGATCACTTCTCTTCTCCAAACTCTACTTTCTGCATCAGTAAAGTATCAAAGTCAGACATGATCTCCGGATTTGCTGCTATTATATCCTGTCATTCTAGAACAGCAGGGAAGCAGAAAAACATCCATCACCTCTCTTCTCCTGACAGTCTCCAAACTGTCACATACTGTTTTACAGCCACAGGTGGTTGGAGTAGTCTCCCTCCAAAAGCTTGAGTCTCCAAGGTAATTTTAAAGAGGTAGCACATGGTTTGTACACACACTTGTAAAATAATTATAACAACAAGCACAGCCAAATTCAAATGAAGGAGGTGGGAAATAATCAGAATGTGCACAGAGGGAAACCTCGCATGGAGGGAAAAGGGTATCCTGTCAGCAAGGGTGTCTCTCGTGGTGTAGCTGAAAGAGCGTAGACAACAATTTACAGGTGCACGCTGTGGGAGTTGCTGGGGGTGAAACCGGGAGGGGGTGTAATGACAGTTCTGAATCAATGTGAGGCTCATCCTGGCGCATACTCACCCATCTGTTAGGCTGTGGCATATACTTGTCATTAGCGCTTTCTCAGAGCACAGGCTTTTTTACTCTCCAAGAGCCACTGTAGGAGAACCAACAAAGAAAAGAAAATTAAGACACGAGAAGTTAACAAGGCATATGTTCTTTCAATTGGAATCTCGGTTCTTTTCTCTTTTAGCAACACTGATTCAATATTTGTGCAAGTAACAAACATGTAAGTGTGTTCTATCTATCATCTATCTATCTATCATCCATCTTTCTTTATCAAATCTTATAGGAAATTGGAAAATTAAGCAAACTTTCGAGATCAGATTTTCCAAATTTCTTTTTTACCAATAGTGCTTTCCTAAAAAATGTTCATTTGTACTATACTAAAATAATTTTATTTGGCTCTAAATCAGGTGGCAAAATTATCACATTCAATAACTTTAAAACTAAGCTAATTTTGAGTGCACAGTGAATCAGGATGACATCACATAGCTCATTTCAATAAAAGAACTGAGGGCAGACTAAGGTGCAGTGAATCACAGAACTATGTGTTTTAGTTCATTAATAGTTGTCCTTTCTGGAATTCTAAGGATAGTTACCAGAAAAATAAGTGCGTGTGTGTGTGTGTGTGTGTGTGTGTGTGTGTGTGTGTGTGTTTGCACATTTGAATTATCCTCTTGTAAGTAGGAGTGGAGAGAGAGCAGAGTGCAGTTAGCTGATCTGTCATGGCAGAAGTCCGTATTTATTACCTATAAGCCCTGTATGTGTGATGGTGATTGTGCAACCTGCTTTAAAAAAAGCAAAGGGAAAAACACATTAAAAGACCAAATGCAATGTTATTTTAACATCTGTGTTAAAGATGGTGAAACCCATTAGTAGAAATCCAGTTTCTCCTCTGTGTCGATAAAAATAGAATCTCTTTTTAAAAATCTGTAATGTCTTCAATGATTCATGCTTTCATTCATTCATTTGTTCATTCATTTAATAAGTAGTTATTGAGGCCCTGCTATGTTTCAGGCATGACTTGAGTCATTGAGCTCTTGACCATAGAGACAAAGTTCCTTGTTTCAGGGACTTTATCATCTAATGGGAAAAATGGACACATTTTCAGACCATTACATTAAATCCAATACATGTAAAATGGAGATATGCGTAAGTTGCAATAGAAGAGAGAGGATGGAGTGCCTAAGACAGTACTGGGGTATAGGAGGTCAGGAAAACTTTGACAGGAAGCATCACTTGGATTCACACTTCAGAGGGGATATGTCCATGTGGCTGCATTTCGGAAGTGGAGCTCACATGTCTGATAGAGGGATCACCATGTGCAAAAAAAAAAAAAATAGCAGAATGAGAGCATGGGTCAAAATCAGAGAAGTTCAAATGGTTTGATAGAAATGAGAGACAGAAACAGAGGAGAGAGGACTGATTTAAATGGGTAGGACACAAAGATTAAAGGAACTTGTGGTTTTTTTTGAAGAGTTCACATTTATTGTATAGAGTATAGGAGGTTATTGGATAATTTTGAGAAAAGGAATGAGATCATTTTGGAAGGACCACTCTACTAGTTTTCTAGTGTTGCTATACCAAGCTACTACAAATGGAATGGCTTAAACAACAGAAATTTATTCTGTCATAATTCAAGAGACTGAAACTTTGAAATTAACATATTGACGGGGTTGGTTCCTACTTGGGGATTCAGAGGGAAAATCTGTTACAGGCCTCTCTCCCAGCTTCTGGTGGATGCAGACAATCCTTGGTGGTCCTTGACTTGTGTCAGCATAACTCCAAACTCTGCCTCAACCATCACAGGGGATTTTCCTCATGTCCTCTGGCTCTGTGTTCAAATTTATTTCATCTTATAAAGACATCAGTCACATTGGACTTTAAAAAATTATCCATATTTACCACTTTATTATAATTGGGGTTTTCCATTAAAAACTCCTCCAAGTGCATGATCCTCAACATTCCTCTAATAACACTTTTTTAAAAAGGCACCCCTTCACTTGAGTTGCCTTTCCCCTTTCCTATCATCTCTATAGTTTCTCACCCTGAATCCTGAATTATTTCTTCTCAAATAGTGAAGTGCATAAAGTCACCTGGGAAATTCGTTAAAATGAACATTTTGTCCCACCTCCAAATATTCTAAATAATTAATTCTAGAGTTGCAATCAGAAAATGGCCATATAATCAAAATGCATATGATCCCCAGTGACACTTAGAAAACCAGTCCACATTCTTTCAGCGTTAGAGTGTGACTTTCTCATTTATCAAATGCATGGCTTATTTTTTCACTAAATATAAGGGCAGTAGGTCATATTAAATGTCATTCATTATAAGGATTTCGATCTGTATCAGTTCAGGGATGTCCTTCAGTTCCACTGAACTCTTATCTGTTACAATGCCCAATCTTACTTCCAGTTTTAATAGGTATTAAGTCCCACATTCTCATCCATCTTCCTGAGTATTCACCATGCACTTCAGGATGTTTCAAGTAACTTTCAGCACTTTAGGTGACTTCAACAATTTCAGATCTTGTCACCCAAATCCCCCCTGATGGCTTTCCTCAAACACCATCGCAGTCCTGAAACATCCTGCTTCAACACTTGGCATCTGCTATGAACTGAATTATGTCTCTGTCCCACCCACCCCTCCACGCCCCCAATTGTAAGTGGAATCCCTATCCCCCACTGTGATTGTATTTGGAAATAGGGCCTTATAAAGAAGTAATTGAGGTTAAATGAGGGCATAACGTGAGGTTCTAAGCTGATAGGATCGGTGTCCTTACAAGAAGAGGAAGAGAGACCAGAGCGTTTGTTAGCACTAGCATGCTCTCTCTCTCCCCTCTTCCCTGCAGCCATCTGCAAGCCATGAAGAGAACCCTCAGCAACTGAATCAGCCGCCACCTTGATCTTGGACTTCCCAACCTCCAGAACTGTAAAAAATAAATTTCTATCATTTAAACTACCCAATCTGTGGTACTTTGTTGCAGTTGTCTGAGCTGAGTAATACAGCTCAGACAACTCATGCCTTTTGTAAACTTTCCCAGGAAAATCACATGGCCAGACCCGCTATAAACCTGCATCCATCTAAATCTAGAGTGTCATTGACAATCTTTGTTCAGCACTTCTAGAAGAGACCACATTTTCCATGTACATACTATGTGTATATGCCAATAATCTAAGTCTGTGTCTAAACGTGATAATTGTATTCTATTGTTGTATGTACCATCTCTGCCTATCCAGACTGCTGTAACAAAATACCTTAGACCTGGTAATTTATAAACAACAAAAATTTATTTCTCATAGTTCTGGAAGTCCCAAATCTAGGCGCCAGCAGATTTGATATCTGCTGAAGTTCTCTTCCTCATAGATGGCAACATCTATGTGTCCTCACATGGTGGAAGGACTGAAAAAGTTCCATCAGGACTCTTTTGTAAGGGCACCAATTACATTTATGAGGGAAGAGCCCTCATGACCTAATCATATCCCAAAAGCACCATCTCTTAATACCACTGCATTGGGGATTAAGTTTCAAGAAATGAATTTTGAGGGGACACAAACATTCAGACCATAACATATACCCACTGTTATATAAAATGGATAAATTTTCTAAAGCTCAGCAATAAAAGCAACTATTACAGTTAATAGATCCTAGATAATTTGCATGTTTTTTCTCTTTTTATCTTCACAACAAACTTGCAGGTAGGTTTCATTGTGTTAGAGACCTGAAAACTGAGGATCAAACCTTTCCCAGGTTGTAATTCTTGCTGGAGTCAGGATCTGAACACAGATCTGACTGCTTCCAAGGCCACTTTTTAAAAAATCCACTAGACTACTTTGTCTTCCAAAGCTAATGGTGATTATTATCTAAATTTCAGTGCTCATTCTCCAGCATGAGTTCTATGCAAGCATAAATTCTTACTCATTTGGGGATGATAAAGATTATTGCCAATAGTGTTGATTGGCCAGCAATAGTTTCTGCAGATTTAATTACAGATTCAAAACAATACAACATTTGTATCTTTCAGTTGTATATTTGCAAATTTCTCATCTTCTATAGCTATACTATTATAGAAGTGTAATTACTTTATTGTTACAAATAAAAATGTTCATGAATTTCATATTTTATAACAATATATGTTATGATAACTGAATATTGAATTCCTTTTTGCTGTTTGAAAATAACCTTAAAGTTGACTGATATCTGCCTTCAAGCATTACATGGCCCTGTTAAAATTCACATTTAAAGAACATATTTATTGTTTGCTGATGAGATTTTTTTTTTCTGTGAGTGTAGTTCCTAGTTGTTCATTTCTGACGTTTTGTCTAAGGTCAAATGCAGGATCAATTTTAAATTGTATAAGTCCTTGTCTAAAACTCTGTCCTACCGTAACCATGATAATCTACAAGGCTGCTTCCATCTCTCATTTCAATATGAGAAAGTTCCATTAGAATTTTAGGTGACAAATTGCTTGCAGCATGAAGCTGAAAAAAACAAATTAGAGAACTCCACAGCAGTGTTGTTAGGGCATTCTCACTACCTATCAAATGGCAGAGTTTAAAATCAATTGGATTATACAAAATGCATTTTTCAGCTCCAGCTCATGTTTCTCCTTTCCATGAAAAATAAGGAAATTGAATGCAGCATGGGTATGAGACAAGACTAGAAATCAAAAAGTGTTGCAGTACTGAAGAACTGAAGACCTCATCTTTAAGATCTAACCTGTCAGAAATTTCTTAGTGCCGGAGCTTCTGAAGTTGTTAATATGTACAGGAAATGCCTTTTAGAAATGGGATGAAAATTTATGAAAAAAAATATGAGTCATACTTTCCCAGTACACAAACTAGGTACCATCATAAGTAATGTAGTTTTCACAGCAGCATTAACTCTTTGTTAGTGTTTTTCCTTTTCTATTTCTTTCATTCTCTTAGTTCCTAAAGCCTAAGTACTTGATCCTCTGCTGTTCTTGTTCCTCCTACCCACCCACCTCATCCCGTTGTTGCTTTCATGCACTTGCAAAGCTTTACTCTAAAATCATCACAAACGACCCACACAACTCCAGCTCTAACTTCCCTCCTTATTATTAGTCTCATTTCTCTAATTATCTACTGCTAATGATGTCCTGGAGTCCCTATGTTATCTGAAGTTTAACATATCAAACATTGGCATCATTATATTTTACAGGATTTGTACTTCCCCCAAGAGATCCAGTGTTAGTCTATTGTACCACCATGCTTCTGCTAATACCTGGGAGTCACACTTGACTACTTCATTTAAAAAACATTTTATTAATACATAATATTTTTACATAGTTATAGGGTACATAGGATATTTTGTTTCATGCATAGAATGGGTAACAGGTCAAGTCAGGGTCTTTAAGACATCTATCACCTCAAGCATTTATCATTTCTATGAGCTGAGAACATTTCAAATCTCTTCTTCCAGCTTTTTTGAAACATACAATACATTGTTGTTAACTACAGTCACACCACTTTGCTATCAAACATAAGAACTTATTCCTTCTTGCTAACTGTACATTTGTATCCATTAACCAACTTCTCTTCATCCCCTCCCACATACAGACACACCCTTTCCAGGCTATGGTAACTGTCACTCCACTCTCTACCTCCATAAGATCAACTTTTTCATTCTATTCCCTTGCCACATTAATTATTTACCAAGGTTTGTTGATTTTCTTGTGTATGTGTGTGTGTGTGTGCGTGCGTGTGTGGTCCTTTCTTTTTTTCATTTCCAACACTACTACCTTTTTCCAAAAGTTCTACATCTCTTGCATAGAATATTGTTACCATTTTTCCTTTATACCTTGGCTTTACCCACCCCACCCTATCCTAGATATGAATCATGTATTTATCTTGCTGCAAAAATATTATATTCTTCCAATTGCTCTCTTGCTCCAAAGTCATTAATATCACTGTACTTCCTAAGAGAAAGGCTTATATTACTTGGCCTACAAGTCTCTTAAAAATACATTTCCTAGTTTTCTTCCTGGTCTTATCTTTCACTACTTTCCTATACCATTCCTTTAGTTGATTCATTATTTCCTGGATATGTTACACAGTAACAACCTCATTTATGCTGCTTTCATTTTTTTTGAATTATTTTTTTCTTATTTTCCATAAGGCCCCGGTTGCTGCAAACCTTTATTATGAACTTTCTCAAGCCCCTGTGAGAGCGATTCCTTATTTTTAACTTCTAAACCACATGCCATCTGTCACATATCTTCAGCATATGGAAGAGCAATAACAATATGCATGGTCTTCTGTCTTTCCATGTGTGTTGTAATGTTCTGAAGAACAGACTTTTTTTCCCCTTATTGTCTAACATGGTATTTTGTATTCTATTATACATATAATATTCTTAATAAATATTTCCTTGACGATGGGGAAGATGATTGTGACATTTATAAATGTTGACTATATACGTACATGGAGGCCACTAGAAATACTTTCATGGTAAATAGTCTCGGGCCCTTTCCATGCTCATGTTCATCATCCCTCATATTTGCCCCTAGCCTGAGTTGAACCGGACATAAGCTAAGATTTAGATAATCACCAAAAAGAAGGGAGATAGTCTTAGAAAATAAACCAACATATAAAAAAGTACAGGGAAATGGATAGTGATTAATAAGTGGAGCATGAGTATTCTGTGAGTGGAGAAAATTGTTCACTTAAGTATCTGACCAGATTGGAATTGGGTAATGAATACAATAAATGTAATGGGCCAAGATTGGAAACAACCCAAATATCTATCAAGTAAAAAAACAAAACAAAACAGTTTTGTATTCATGCAATGGAACACTACACAGTCGTGTAAAAGAATAAACACAATAACATAAATAAATATTATAGACAAAATTAATACATATTGTATAATTCCATTTATGTTAAATTAAAAAATAGGCAAGATTACTCTATCACTGGTAGACAAAAGAATCATTACATTTAGGATATTGACTGGGAGAAGGCATGAAAAAGCCTTCTGATATGTTGGGAATGTTCTATATCTTGATCTACATAATATAAGAATGTAAAAACATTGAGCTATACACTTAATAGTTTTTTTTTCTTTTTACTGCAAATTATAACTAAATAAAGAAGCAGAAGGAAAAAGAGAATGTAGTAAGATATTATTATATGCCAATAAAATATCACTGCCATTTCTTGCTATTTTAAACAGGATTCAAACATCAGCAAAAATATAACTTCAAAGATAGCTTTTTTGTGGATTATATGCACTCAGATGAACTTAAGGATGAATACTCCATTGTAAGGCAGGAGCTCAAGATGGACTTGATGTTCCCTAAATTTTTCTACCATGAGCATTTAAACCAATGAGACTCAGATACATAAGCCTCAGGAAATTTAATTATACTATAGTTATGGTAAAGTAGGATCACTAATGTTTCAGTGAATTAAATCTTTGATAATACAGAAGGACTTTATATATCAGCACCATCTTAATAGGCACTCAATAAATGGTAGTTATTAATATTATTTTCTGCAAAGTACTATGCAACATATTCTGAACACATTATCTCATTCACCTCTTACTGCTGATCTCAAAGTTTAGTACTACTATATGTATTTTAAAGATGAGGTAACTAAAGTTGAGAAGCCAAGTAACTTTGCCATTAACACAAATAGTAAGTGGCAGAGGCAATATTCAAAAAAGGTCTGACTGAGGGCAAAGCTTGTTTCTATTAATTATTGTACTTCACTGTCCCAAGACACTTGGGAATTAAAAGTAAATGTGGACAAAAGTACTTTGGGAATAAATGTTGGCATAATAGTACTTTACATTTTTCTTCTACCTATGCCCTATCCACACAATGAAATAAAGAATAAAATATAGAATGAAACATCAACTATATTTATAAAAGGAAATTACACAGACAGTTAATACCTAACATTAAAAAATGGAACTTTAACCACAGAGCTTTAGGGCAAACTTCAGAAAATCAGACATTGATGGAAATCTTGAAAGGCAAACTTTAGAAAGAAACAGCCCCCAAGGGGAAGGTCTGAGAGGCAAAGAAAAAAGTATGAACAAAGACATTTTTAAAATGTGGGTAAATATTTTAAAAGTATTTCTCAGAGAAAAGAATGAAAATTATGTTGAACTTGAGGATGAAACTAAGACATAAAATAAAGATTCTAGATAACAATAACCTATAATATAGGGATATAATATAGGGATCACCAAATTTAAAACATTCTATGGTCAGATTATTGTTTGGGAGAAAAGTAAAAATGTTTAATACCATTAGCTATATAAAGTATTATAAATTTAAGGTGATAAACTAAAAGAGTAGAATAAAAGTGCATAACTTCCAAAGTAATGGGAGAAAATAAACACAAGAATAAAAGAAGAAAACAATTTCATGAAAAACAGAATAAATAGAAAGCACAACATGATGGGAGAGGAATGAAGCCAAATACATCAATAATCATAATAAATATAAATGAGTAAAAATTAATTGAAAGAATAAGATTATCACTATGGCAGAAACTGTTAAATACCAATCTGTTTCCTTTATTTGTTGGGCATAATATGACTCTACACCCCTAACTTCCTTAAGTATCTAACGGTGGTTATATTCTAGCCAATGAAATGTGACTACTACTTCCCAGCCTTTTCCATCAAAATCGCCCACGTGGACAGCCACACGTAGAAGACTGAAGCAGGATCCACACCTCTTGCCTCTCATAAAAATCAATTCATAGTGGATAACAAACTTAAACCTAAGGCATGAAACCATAAGAAGTATAGAAGAAAATGTTGGAAAAACTCTCATAGACATCAGCCTAGGCAGAGAATTTATGAACAAAACCCCCAAAGCAATCACAGCAACAACAAAAATAAGTTAATGGGACCTGATGAAATTGAAAAGCTTCCGCACAGCCAAGGAAATAATCATTAGAAGGAACAGACAACCTACAGAATGAGAGAAAATATTTGCATGCTACACATCCAATAAAGGGCTGATAACTAGAATTTGTCAGGAAAATTAACAAGAAAAAAATCAAACAACTCCATTAAAAAGTGGGCAAAGAATATGAACAGAAACTTTTCAAAAGAAGACAGATTAATGGACAACAAACATATCAAAAATTGCTCAATATTTCAAGGAAATGCAAATCAAAACAACAATGAGATATCACTTAACTCCAGTGAGAATGGCTTTTATCAAAAAGTCCCAAAACAACAAATGTTGATGTAATTATGGAGAGACAGGAACAATCATACACTGCTGGTGGGACTGCAAACTAGTACAACCTCTATAGAAGATAATAGGAAGATACCTTAAAGAACTAAAAGTAGAACTACCATTACATCCAGCAATCCCACTTCTGGGTATTTAACCAAAGGAAAAAAAGACATTCCAAAATAAAGACATCTGCACTCAAATGTTTTTAACAGCACAGTTCACAACTGCAAAGATGTGGAAACAACTCAAGTGCCCATTAGTACATGAGTGGATTAATAAAATGTGGTATATGTGTATCATGGAATAGTACTGAGCCATAAAATAGAATGGTGAACTAATACCTCTTTTCTTATCTTGGATGGAGTTGTAGCCTATTCTTTTAAGTGAAGTATCACAAGAATGGAAAAACAAGTACCGCATGTACTCACCATTAAATTGACACTAACTGATCAACAGTTACATGCACACATAGTAGTAACATTCATTGGGTATCAGGTAGATGGAGGGAGGGGATGGGTATATTCACACCTAATGGGTGCAGTGAGCACTTTCTGTGCAGTGGACACACTTGTAGCTCTGACTTGGGCAGTGCAAAGGCAATATATGTAGCTGAAGTGTTTGTACTCCCATAATATTCTGAAATGAAGTTTATAAAAAGGAAAACAAAACAAAACAAAAAAAACCACTCTCACAATGGGCTATATTATTGCCTCATGAAGGGAATCTAGGAAGAAATTATTACAATTAATCATAGAATTCACCAGGTATGCTATCAGATCAATACACAAAAATCAGATACGTTTTTATACACTAGAAATTAACAGTTAAAAAGTGTATTGTTCGGAAAAGATAGGATTTTAATAGCAAACAAGTTTTTAAAAAATATATATAGGAATAAATCTAACATGAGATTTGCAATCCCTTTATAAGAACATTATTAAAATTTGTTAAAAGAAAAGCCTAAGAAAATAGTGTCAAGAAGACACGGCTGCCAGCGAAGAAGGAGTAAACCCACTCCAGCATATTTCTCCCACTAATTATAACTAAGAGCTTTGGACATAATACAAAAAGAGCAATCACCTGAGAACCCTGAAATAGTAACAGTAGCAGACACATGGGAAAAGGGAGCCAAAACATGAAAAACTGCCCATAACAGGGATGAAAATCTTTCTCAGATTTTATTCCTCTTTATTACCAAAAATTTGAGCCTTTCATCACTTCAGCAGATACTGCAGTAAAATCTCCAAGAGAAATCATTTCATTCTGGCCAGAAGAACAGACAAAAAAAAAAAAAAAAAAGACCCTGCAAGTTGGAGAATATAGGAGAAGATCCTTGTTCTTTTTTAAATTTTTTTTTTCTTTTCTTTTGTCTCCCTGAGCCCCGCCCCAAGAGTTGTCCCAATTGGGGAGCTGTACTGAAGCGGAGATGAAGTGGAGGTGTAGAAGTGGCACTTAAAACCCTGAGAGAAGCCCCTCTCTTTAGACAGAAATATAAGAAAAAAAATCACTGCTATAGTTGAAAGAGTGTGGGGAATATCCTCATTTTTTTTTTCTTCTTTTACTCTCATAACTTTGCCCTGAGTGTGACCTGTAGGTCACACATGTAGAACTACAGAGCAGTGTGAGCAGATACAGATATAAGAAAAACTTCAAATTTTTCTAGCTTCTGGGAGCTGGATAGTGTGCGGAAAATCCCATAGAATTGCAAACTGGAGAAGAGGATTCCTTCATTCTGTGAGTAAAAACAAATTAAAGCTTCAGGCCCAAGCAGAGCATGCACAGAACAGATCTAAAGCAGGATATCAAAAGCTATGAGAATGAAATTACAATATAAGGCACTGATCAAATCCCAAATTAATCCTTGAACAGTCTATGTATGGGACAGACCCAAAGGAACATACCTTGGCAAACTAAACTGATCTTCCAGTACAATGTTAAATAGGACTGGCAAAAGTGGGCATCTGAATCTTGTTCCCAATTTTAAGGAGAAAATGTATAGTCTTTCATTTCT
>VSMD01034705.1:0-32446 GCA_008750895.1 Mirza zaza
AAAAAAAAAAAAAAAAAAGAAATTAATTGACCAACTAAAAATATATATACAAAAAAAAAAAAAATTAGCCGGGCATGGTGGCACATGCCTGTAGTCCCAGCTACTTGGGAGGCTGAGGCAGGAGGATCGCTTGAGCCCAGGAGTTTGAGGTTGCTGTGAGCTAGGCTGACGCCATGGCACTCACTCTAGCCTGGGCAACAAAGTGAGACTCTGTCTCAAAAATAAATAAATAAACATATTATATATAGTTATTACTACAAAATACAAAAAATACCCTGGCAACAATGTATCATTGTCAAAGTCAATACTGGGCCACTTATTTTCAGAGAATTAAGTGAACTAACCTATGTTTTCTTCTCCTTCCTTCTTTTCCGTCAGAAGAGTTCTTGTCATGCTGAGCTTCTTCATTGTATGGCATTTATATTTTAGTACTGTTTTATTATTGCCTTCTGCATCCACTAGAACATAAAATAAACTGAGTTATTTTACTGCTTGGTGCCATCAAATGAAACAATGGGGGCCAGGTGAGGTAGCTCACACCTATAATGCTAGCATGCCGGGAACCTGAGGCGGGAAGATTGCTTGAGGCCAGGAGATTGAGACCAGCCTGAACATGAATAAGACCCCAACTCTACAAAAAAATTTTAAAAAGTTAGCTGGGCATGGTGGCATGAAACTGTAGTCCCAGCTACTCGGAAGGCTGAGGCAGGAGGATCACTTGAGCCCAGGAGTGTGAGGCTGCATCTACACTCTAGCCCGGGTGACAAGAGTGAGATGCTAGTCTCAAAAAAAAGAAACGATGATGCTAAGCCTCAGTAATTCCAGTTTAGGGAGTTAGACAAAACTATTTTCTGTCAAGATAGTATAGTAAATTCAAGATATGAGTCATCCCTCCTGCTCCAAGCACAGAGAAATGACAGATAAAATATATAACATTTAAAGGCATGACTGGGTTCAAAAACAAAAAACATCTCCAGGGAACAGAAACACAAGAGTTATGAGATTAAAGCTGTAGGCCTAACCTGCCCCAGCCTTGAAGTGGGAAACTGTGGTCAGAAATTTGACCCAACAGGGTATTGGGGTCTAAAATTCTACCACTCAAAATGAAGGACCAAAGTCAGACTTACTACTTGAAGCCAGAGGCTGGCATGGGGACATTCCCAATCATGAAGGAAGGCTAAGGAAAAAAAATTGCTGCCAACCTGCTGCCTGGAATTACAGTTTTTATAAAATTTTATGCCTAGGCAGGAGGGAGGATGGGGCTTCTAAGTCAAGGATGTGAAGCACTGAAAACTTCCATACATTGCTATGCTGCTGTGAGTGTAAAATGACACTACACTTTAGAGAGCAACATGGTGATATCTGTTGGGTTGAATCATATGAAATTGCTGATATTCAGCCAGATTGGCAATTTCATATGATTCAACCTAAGAGTAAAGTTGAAGATAGACACACTCACCAATCTATTTCTTTTTCTTTTTTCTTTTTGAGAGAGGGTCTTGCTCTGTTACCCAGGCTGGAGTGCAGTGGTATCATCATAGCTCTCACTGCAACCTCAAACTCCGAGGCTCCAGTGATCCTCTGGCCTCGGCCTCCCAAAGTGCTGGGATTACAGGCATGAGCCACCACACTTGGTCGGCCCTCACCAATCTGTTTCTAAGTGTGTACCTTAGAGACATTTTTATATGCACAAGATATGCACATATCTTGTGCATATAAAATATGCACATATGCATATGCATATATGCACATATATGCACAAGATAACACAGAAAAGAATTATGTATAGCAGAATTTTTGTAGTGAGGTAATAAGCAGAATTAAGAATGTGAGCTCTGGTGCCAGACCACCGGGGTTCAAATGCTGGCTCTGCCACTTACTCCCTGTATGACCTTGGGAATGTTATTTACCTCTCTGTGCTTTAGTGTCTTCAACTATAAAATGAAGACAATAATGGTATCTACCCCACAGGGCTGTGGTGAGGATTAAATGAGTTAATATACATAGCATTTAAGATAGTGTCTGACATATAGAAAGAACTCAATAAATAGTTTTTAATAATTATTGGTGAAAATGGAAGCAACCATAACATGAGGAAAAGTTTAAACCGGAAAAAAAAAAAGAAAAAAAGAAATGAGGTGAGGGCAGGGGTGGAAAAAAAATAAAGAAAACAAACAAACAAAAAAAAAGAAAATGGAAGCAACCAGTATGTTCATGAACTAGAGAATAATAAATTGTAGTATAGTCATAAGATGAAATGTTAACCAGCAGGGACAATAAGTAAACTATAGAGTTATATATATCAACATATATAAATGTTAAAACACATCTTTCAGCTGGGTTCGGGCTCTGGAGGCTGAGGTGAGAGGATGGCTTGAGGCCAGGAGTTTGAGGCTGCAGTGAACTATGATCAGGTCACTGTACCACAGCCTAGGCTACTCAGTGAGACCCTGTAACAAAAAACGAAAAAAAAAAAATCTCTGAATGAAAAAAGATGGAGGGTGGGCATGGTGGCTCACACCTGTAATCCTAGTACTCTGGAAGGCCAAGGTGGGAGATCCCTTGAGGTCAGGAGTTCCAGACCAGCCTGAGCAAGAGCCAGACCCCGTCTCTACTAAAAATAGAAAAAATAAGCCAGGCATGGTAGTGCTCGTAGTAGCCTGTAGTCCTAGCTACTAGGGAGGCTAAGGCAGGAGGATCACTTGAGCCCAGGAGTTGGAGGTTGCTGTGAGCTAGGCTGACACCATGGCACTCTAGCCCCGGCAACAGAGTAAGACTCTGTCTCAAAAAATAAATAAATAAATAAAAATAAAGAATTATATGTATACTCTGGGAGGCCGAGGCGGGCAGATTGCTCAAGGTCAGGAGTTCAAAACCAGCCTGAGCAAGAGCAAGACCCCATCTCTACTATAAATAGAAAGAAATTAATTGGCCAACTAATATATATATAAAAAATTAGCCAGGCATGGTGGCGCATGCCTGTAGTCCCAGCTACTTGGGAGGCTGAGGCAGTAGGATTGCTGGAGCCCAGGAGTTTGAGGTTGCTGTGAGCTAGGCTGACGCCACGGCACTCAGTCTAGCCTGGGCAACAAAGTGAGACCCTGTCTCAAAAAAAAAAGAATTATATGTATAATATACCATAATTTATGTTAAGTTTGAAAATATATAATACAATGCTATTTATTGTTTGTGGATACATACATATGTAATATAAAACAGGTATAGGAAAGATAAACACCAAATTCAGGAGAGTGATTACCTGTGAAGACAAAGGGAAGGGAACAAGTTTGTTAAGGGGTATATAGGTAATTCAAATGTATGGGAATGTTTTTATAACTATGAGAGTCAAGTTTGGCAAAATGGCAGGATTTGATACAGCTAGACAATGGGTACATAACATGTTTAACTTTAATATTCATTATATGTAAGTATGGTTGAAATAGTTCACAGTAAAAGAGTTGGGCTACCTTAGCAACCACTTACCATGTTCGACATTTTCTTCAAATATAACACAAGTGCCAAGAGTATCTGCAGAAAAGTTTGAAAGCAAGTTGTTGAGAAATAAGAGCTACTTTCTCTGAAAGACATATAAAAAAAGGAGTTCCATCTATCTGATATCCTCCTACCTTCATACTCCCCAGCAAAGACATAGCTGTCCACTTGCAGAATGGGCCTCTCAGTGTCAATTCCCTATAATAGAATAAAGGATCATAAAAAAATCACTATGAGGGCCAAGCCAGGTGGCTCACGCCTATAATCCTAGCCCTCTGGGAGGCTGAGGCTGGAGGATCGCTCACGTCAGGAGTTCGTGACAAGCCTGAGCAAGAGTGAGACCCCGTCTCTACTAAAAATAGAAAGAAATTAATTGGCCAACTAAACATATATAGAAAAATCAGCTGGGCATGGTGGCGCATGCCTGTAATCCCAGCTACTTGGGAGGCTGAGGTAGAAGGATTGCTTGAGCCTAGTAGTTTGATGCTGCTGTGAGCCAGGCTTGACGGCATGGCACTCACTCTAGCCTGGGCAACAGAGTGAGACTGTCTCAAAAAAAAAAAAAAAGATTATGAAAAAAAGCCTTCAACAGGTAACCTTGCTACCATGGAAACTAATCTCCAAAACTGGGGACCCTCCAGAGGGTCTTGTCCTAGCAAGTACAAGATAAGCTACAAGTGCTCTTCTAAGTCACAGCAGCTACAACCTGAAGACTACTTAATTCATACCAAAGTGGGAAGATCAATGATTTTAAAGTAAAGTGATAAAACAGATGGTAACTGTCACAGCTAAAGTCAACAGCAGAGTATGAGGTCTTTTAAGTCTTTTCTTAGTAGGTATCTTTCTTCCTTTCTCTTCCACACTGTAACCTCTGTGTGCATATCTTTTTTTTTTTTTTGAGACAGAGTCTCACTGTGTTGCCCAGACTAGAGTGCCCTGGAGTCAGCCTAGCTCACAGCAACCTCAATCTCCTGGGATCAAGCAATCCTTCTGCCTCAGCCTCCAGAGTAGCTGGGACTACAAGCCTGCACCACCATGCCTCGCTAATTTTTCTATATATATTTTTAGTTGACCAATTAATTTCTTTCTATTTATAGTAAAGATGGGGTCTCACTCTTGCTCAGGCTGGTTTCGAACTCCTGACCTTGAGTGATCCTCCTGCCTGGGCCTCCCAGAGTGCTAGGATTACAGGCGTGAGCCACCACGCTGGGCCCTCTGTGTGCATATCTAATTGTCTTCCCTTCACTCTTTTTCCCCCTTGCCTTCTCAAATATTTTTTTCAATATATTATCATATTGTTCCATACCAAAATGTTACCTCCTCTGAAACTCTCTCCATCCGCACATTCGGACACTCATGCAGAGTTGTGCATTTCCTCCTATCTGCTCCCATAGATCCCATGTACTTCTACAATGATCCTTAGAGTTCACTACTTTTTTTTCTTTTTTTTGAGACAGAGTCTCACTGTGTTGCCCAGGCTAGAGTGCCCTGGCGTCAGCCTAGTTCACAGCAACCTCAAACTCCTGGGCTCAAAGGATCCTTCTACCTCAGCCTCCCAAGTAGCTGGGACTACAGGCATGCACCACCATGCCCGGCTAATTTTTTCTATATATTTTTAGTTGGCCAATTAATTTCTTTCTATTTTTTAGTAGAGACGGGGGTCTCGCTCTTGCTCAGGCTCGTTTCGAACTCCTGAACGTGAGCGATCCTTCTCCCAGAGTGCTAGGATTACAGGCGTGAGTTCACTACTTTGTATGGTGAAATAATGTCTTTGTGAATGGGTATTTCACCATTCATTCTTGTCTTAAATTTAAGAAAATCTACAACACCACCCAAATTCTAGACGACTCACCAAAACCTTGCATTTATTTTCACATTTTGAGAGAAAGTCTGAGTCAATAATTCCTGACAATTCCACCAGAACCAACTGCTCCTGGAGGAAGAAAGAAGGTTAACACGCTAGCATTAGGGTGCGAGTGGGCAGGAAGAGGCAATTAACAAGAGAAGCCAAAAATCCCCATTGCAATGGTCCCACCTTTGTGAAAACTGGGCCGTGTTCAACGAGAGGAAGCAAGCGACATTACGTGAGCTCCCCTCCCCGGACTTCCCCATTCTAACCGCCGAGTGGCAATCAGGGCTCAGATCGGACGCTCCCCGGCCCCGCGGGCCTAAGGGCAAGAAGCCGTGAGGCGCCGCGGGGCCTCCCTCCCTCCGGCTGCTCCCAGACTCCCTTCCCCACTCGCAGCCGGCATGGCCATCACTGCCACCGCGGGGCAAGCTTCCGGCCTAGCGTCTACTACCTCTTCTTCTTCTTCCTCTTCTCTGTCCTCTGGACACCGCTCCTCGGTTGCCGCCATGGCCCGCACCTTCTCGGCGCCTCCCGGCCACTAGCCACGCCCTCCCGGAGCCGCCATCTTGAGTACGGGCAGCCGCTCGCTGTGCCGCTGCGCTCCTCGCCGCGCAAACCACTCCTGCCAGAACTCGAGATGGTGGTCTCCGGCGGGACGGTGGCCGCGGGCGACCTCCCGGCTTGGTGCCTGAGAGCAAGAGAGGCGGCACCCGGCGTCGGCCCAGTAGCCCGCTCGGTTATGCGGAGACCCCTGCAAGGGAGGTCCTGCGACCTAGGGAACTGCCCGGCTCCCGGCCCAGCTGGGAGGAGAGGACTGGCCAGGCAGAGGAGATAAAGAAGGTGCAAGAAACTATGGTGTGGGAGGGAAAGGGACAGAGGCCTTGATCTGAGTACATTTCTTGGAAAGAAAATTACTTGAGTGCTAATCCTCAATTCAGCCTCGCTCCAATCCAAGTTAACATACTGCCACACTAGAGAAAAACATTTTTTTCCCTTGGAGCCACCGTGTTTTATTACGAAAATAGAATTAAAAGTGCGAAAACAAAACGGTCCTTTCTAATTTAATGAAAAATGTGTTGCTTTTTATTGTTTATTGTTTTCTGAGACGTGCCAATTCAGTAAATTATATATCCTTCACAAGGCACCCCCAGCTTAAAACTAGCCTGAGTTAAATACAACTCAACCGTGGTAGTTAATGTGTCAAAGACATTCATTCAGTTAACAGGTAATGAGCGCCTGCTGTGTAGAAAGTCCCGCACTAGGAGATGTAAAAAATATTAATTGAAAGTGGACTTAGGTTTCAGGCCTGCAGTGAGCATAGGATCAAGGAGAGGTATGTAAATGGACCCAACCAAGTGCTATAAGCGATGCAAACTTATAGGAATACAAAGAGAATCCAGCATGAGAAGTTTCAAACAATTTTCTTAAAGCATTTTATGGATTTTTATGAATAAAAAATAATTGATCTTTGTACTTTATTTAGGATGATCTAGTGGTTAAGATCATGAACTTTAGGCCGGGCGTGGTGGCTCACGCCTGTTAATCCTAGCACTCTGGGAGGCCGAGGCCGGCGGATTGCTCGGGATTTCGAAACCAGCCTGAGCGAGACCCCATCTCTACTATAAATAGAAAGAAATTAATTGACCAACTAATACATATATACAATGTTGAGGCTCAGAAAACAACACCCTCAAATGAAAGCCTCAGAAGCAAAAGTTTTTCTCTGACCTTCTCCTGCCCTCCGGTCAGTCCCAATCTCCCCCAGGCTAGCCATGGAAACTAGAATTCCTCTTCCCCAAGCCAGATTATAGAAACCAGAACCCCTTGTCCCCAAAGCCAGCCATAAAACCTAAAAATGTTACTTTAACTTTTCCTCCGCCTTTCTGTGTAAAAACTGGTCATAAAGAAATTATCTGACCTATTTTGTTTGACTGCAGGTCATAAGACCCTCATTCCAAAGAGGGCCCTGACCCATACCTAGAAGGAAGGAATGCTACACTGAGAGGCCAAGAAGAATCTAAACATACAGGTTTAGACTGTTGGGTTTCCCCACTTAGTCTATTAGCATTAGATCGTACCCTTTTTGTCCAGTTGTATTTCTACAGGGATGTCTATACTTTGTTGAACCTAAGCATAAAACTGGACAATTTCCCCTCTATCTTTGGGTCTTTATTCTGAAGGTATATATTAAATAAATTTGTACCTTTTCTCCTGTTAATCTGTATGTTGTAAGTGATTTTTCAGCAAACCTTCACTGGGCCAACTGGAAAGTTCCTACAACATCATGGATGTTTTTCCATGATTAATATAGATCAACATTATAATTTTATGTTGCCCAGGCTATACTCGAACTCCTGGACTGAAGTTATCCTCCCACCTCAGTAGCTGGGACTATACTGTCTTTTTTCTATTTTTTAACAGTTATTTACAATTTGTGGATATTGTAAACAACACTTTAGTAAACACCCTGGTATTGCCCAAATGCCTAATGAAATAACTAGGATTTCATAGCTTAAAGTAGAAAGAATTTTGAAACCTAATAATTGTGAGCTGGGATAACTTGCTATACTTTTCCAACCTTGGTTTTCTCATTTATTAAACAAGGATAAAAATATTTATACTTACTGTGTATTTTTGGCTCAAAAAGCAAAAATTAGATCATATATGTAAAAATATTTCATAAGTTGAAAAAATTACATAAATTGTCACATTTTGGGGGGGCAGGGGAGGATAAAGAGAATGAAATTCTGGACAGGCTCGGTGGCTCACGCCTGTAATCCTAGCACTCTGGGAGGCTGAGGCTGGCGGATCCTTTGAGCTCTGGAGTTCGAGAACAGCCTCAGCAAGAGCGAGACCCCGTCTCCACCAAAAATAGAAAAAATTAGCTGGGTATGGTGGGGCATGCCTGTAGTTCTAGCTACTCCAGAGGCTGAGGCAGAAGGATCGCTCGAGCCCAAGAGTTTAGTTTGAGGTTGCTGTGAGCTAGGCTGATGCCCTGGCACTCTAGCCGGGGCAACAGAGACTCTCTCCAAAAAAAAAAGAGAAGGACATTCTAAGCTGAGGGAACAGCAGAAGCAAAGGCTTGAGGAGTGGAAATATGTGTGATTTGCAAGGTCAATGTATGTTGGGAAAATATGATTGAGGAGGGTGTGGTGGCTCACACCTGTAATGCTAGCACTCTGGGAGGCTGAGGCAGGAGGATTGTTCGAGGTCAGGAGTTGGAGACCAGCCTGAGCAAGAGCAAGACCCTGTCTCTACTAAAAATATAAAGACATTAATTGGCCAACTAAAAATATTTAGAAAAAATTAGCCAGGCATGTTGGCACATGCCTGTAGTTCTAGCTACTCCGGAGGCTGAGGCAGGAGGATCACTTGAGCCTAGGAGTTTGAGGTTCCCGTGAACTAAGCTGACGCCACGGCACTCTAGCCTAGGCAATAGAGTGAAACTCTGTCTCAAAATATATATATATATATATATATATATATATATGATTGAGGAATTAATGAAATGTGGCTCATAAGATAATTATTCTGTTGTATAACGCAATATTACTATATTAAAGACAGAAACGGGAGTTTGCAGGGTTTTGCCCTGAAGGAATGTGTGGACTCAATGGTTCACTTATTAGAGGCTGCTATCATGGGAGAGCTCTCAAATCTCCAGTAGGGATGTTTTCCAGGAAGGCTTCCTGGCATCTCCAAATCTGTGAGTTTCCCTGTGTCCTGAAAGACAAGACAAGGCAAACATGGCCCGCAGGATGTGAGCCAGAGACAATGAGTGCACTTTGCCCAGAGAAGCGCCCCAGTGGTTATAAGCAACCTGTTTTGTAGAGACAGGCTTCCTGTTCTCTCCTGTCTGTCTACCTTTAAGTCCACCATAACCAATCAAAGAAATACTGAGTCACTATACCTCTTTTGTGTTACCTTTGTTAATTCACAACTACCTCTTTAGAAGTTAGCCCCTGAAAGACTTTGTACCTGTTTGTTCACCTAGATAGATTAGAAGCCCCTTGAGAGGACTTTTGACCCTAACCCACTACCTGTATCCCCTAGCAACTGCATTCCCTAATATGCAAATATGTTACCCTGACAACTGGTAATTGATGTCTGTGATTATAAAAACCTGTATGAATCTAACCATATTGCTGGCGTTTATGGAGATACACAGTCCCCTAGGAACTTCCTGCTGTGTTATATATCATCTTTATATATATATAAAACTATATACCTTAGTCTCTGTGTATTCTTTTATTTCTCTCTGTTGCCTATCAATTTCCTTATCCTCTGTGGCAACCCCTATCTTAGAGACTTGGCTCTGTGGGGAGAAGTAGCTAATCTCCTCTCGGGCCTGCCTCAAATACTACTCTCGCCCCGCAAATGTAATAACTGAAAATATCCCTTTCAAATAAATAAGTTTCATACTTCTAGCCAAGGTTATTATTGTTTGGCATTTTTGAAGTAATTATTGCTTTTATTTTTAATGATTTACAAAAGAATAGAGATTTATTATAAAAGTAAGCTTTCCATCCCTGTCACCCGACTCCTTTTCTGTAGGCAACCATTTTTACTAGTTACTTATGTATCCTTTCAAAGGTGTTCTGTGTATTTACAAAAACGTGCATACAAAATCTGTAAGGTATCTTTAATATTATCATATGGTTGGCCGGGTGCAGTGGCTCACGCATGTAATCCTAGTACTCTGGGAGGCCAAGGTGGGAGGATCGCTCGAGGTCAGGAGTTTGAGACCAGCCTGAGTAAGAGTGAGATCCTGTCTCTACTAAAAATAGAAAGAAATTAATTGGCCAACTAAAAATATATAGAGAAAAAATTAGCCAGGCATGATGGGGTATGCCTATAGTCCCAGCTACTTGGGAGGCTGAGGCAGGAGAATCACTTGAGCCCAGGAGTTTGAGGTTGCTGTGAGCGAGGCTGATGCCACAGCACTCTAGCCTGGGTGACAGAGTGAGACTCTGTCTCAAAAAAAAAAAAAAAAAAAAGAAAGAAAGAAAAAAGAAATTAGCCAGACAACTAACTATATATAGAAAAATTAGCCAGGCTTGGTGGCACACACCTATAGTCTCAGCTACTGAGGATGCTGAGGCAGTAGGATCACTTGAGCCCAGGAGTTTGAGGTTGCTGTGAGCTAGGCTGAGACCACACGGCACTTGAGCATGGGCAACAGAGCAAGACTGTCTAAAAAAAAAAATTATATGGCACACAGACTGCAAAACCATTCCCTTGGGAGGCAAGAAGACATCATAGCATTGGTTCTATGGCCTAGAGCCCATGGCCTGTAAAAGTAAGCTTAAAGTTTGCGACATCCCTCAGACTGAAAACAGGAATTTATTGAGCAGAATAACACTTTGAAAGAGGGAGACAAGC
Organism: Mirza zaza; assembly: GCA_008750895.1. NCBI lineage: Eukaryota > Metazoa > Chordata > Mammalia > Primates > Cheirogaleidae > Mirza > Mirza zaza. The sequence goes on from VSMD01034705.1 coordinate 10,724, forward strand.
CTTTTGGTGATTGGGAAGAATTTCCACAGTCTAATAGTTGGACTCCATTCCTCTTTTTTTTTTTTTTTTTGAGACAGTCTCACTCTCTTGCCTAGGCTAGAGTGCCGTGGTGTTAGCCTAGCTCACAGCAACCCCAAACTCCTGGGCCCAAGCAATCCTCCTGCCTCAGCCTTCCAAGTAGCTGGGACTACAGGCATGCACCACCATGCCCGAATAATTTTTTTTTTTCTATTTTTTGTTGTTTGGCTAATTTCTTTCTATTTTTAGTAGACATGGGGTCTCGCTCTTGCTCAGGCTGGTCTTGAACTCTGAGCTCAAGCAGTCCTCCCGCTCAGCCTCCCAGAGTGCTAGGATTACAGGCATGAGCCACCATGCCTGACCATCTTCTTATTTTTTAATAGCTTAGTAGTTACCTATACGTTCTTAATATCATCTACTCTCAATGACTTACAATTCTTAGAAAGATAAAAAGGTCCAGCTGCCATCTTAGAAAGACTAAATTAACTTTGCTTAAAAATAGAAGCAATAAACAAAATGTGATCTATCAATGGAATCTTATTTGGCAATAAAAATGAATGAAGTGCAAATACATGCCACAACATGGATGAACTTGGAAAACATTGTGTCAAGTGAAAGAAGCCAGATACACAGGACCACTTATTGAATGATTCCATTTATATGAAATGTCCAGAATAGGCCAAGCCTATAAAGAAGTTCGTGGTTGCCAGGGCTTGGGGGCATAGGAGAATAGAGAGTGACTGCTACTGGATACAGTTTCTTTTTGGAGTGGTGAAAATACTCTGGAGTTAATGGTAGTAGTTGCACAGCTCTGTGAATATACTAAAAACCATTAAATTGTATACTTTAAAATGGTGACTTTTATGGTATGTGAGTTATATCTTGATAAAGCTGTTATTTTAAAAAAGAATAGAAGTGGCTAGTTTTATGAAACTGAACAGGAAAGAGAAAATTTCTTGGAGTGATCAAGGAAAAATCTCTGAAAGCCAGATCAGGGCTAGATACCATGGTGGCTGCATAGAAGTATAATTTGGCTTTGGATCCAAAACAAGATGGCTTAAGGACCCATGTCTAGGAGGGAGAAAAGTAGGAAAGGATCAAGTGTTATTAGCTTGCTTTAACTGAACTCACTTTAATCCTTGTTTGTCAAAATTAAAGCTGTTGAGACAGAACTTGAAAAAGGTTTACTAGAAGCCAAATGTGAGGATCAACCCAGGAAGAAACATTGACAAAATTGGGAGTGTTTCAGAGTCTGTTGCAAATTGTAGGAGAGTTTATAGAAGGCAGAAGGAGGCTTTTGTAGGAGAGTTTAGAAGGCAGGAGGACTCATACAAGTTATCCTTTTTCATTGGAGGGTATAATACAGAAGTTACAATGATTGGCTACGGATTGAAACATATAGGCTAAAATGTCTATGTGCAAGACAGTGAGTCAAACTTTAAAATTAAGAAATAAAACAGCATCCTTTTCACTGTCAGTGGGTTAGGCATTAGTCAGTATGTCAACAATTTGAGGAACTCTCGATAAGATTCTTTACTCAGAGACAGGATCTCCCCATGAATCACAAGACCTCCCCAAGGCGGGTTAATATGTTTACTTTTAAAGTAAACTGCCAAATGTGACCTGTAGGTTATCAGCCTCTTGACTGTCTCAATAGGTAATTATTATCAGGAATGATGTTCAAAATATTTAACAACAAACTAGTAGGACACAGCCACTAAGCCATGCTGGAGTAGGGTCCTGGGAAGGCTGCATCACGGAGACGATGGGAGTGAGCTAAAGGCTTGGGCCGGTTGCTTTTTACTGATGTGAGAAAATTTCACTAATTTGACAACTGGTATGGTTTTACCAGTTGTAAATATTAGCCTCCATTGGTCTAACTTCCACTTTAAACATTGGGAAACTAAGACTTAGAAAATTAGGAAACTGGCCAGGCACGGTGGCTAACGCCTGTAATCCTAGCACTCTGGGAGGCTGAGGCGGGCGGATTGCTTGAGGTCAGGAGTTCGAAACCAACCTGAGCAAGAGCGAGACCCCATCTCTACTAAAAATAGAAATTTAATTGGCCAACTAACATATATATAAAAAATTATCCAGGCATGGTGGCGCATGCCTGTAGTCCCAGCTACTTGGGAGGCTGAGGCAGGAGGATCCCTTGAGCCCAGGAGTTTGAGGTTGCTGTGAGCTAGGCTGACGCCACGGCACTCTAGCCTGGGGAACAAAGGGAGACTCTGTCTCAAAAAAAAAAAAAAGAAAGAAAAGAAATTAGGAAACTTAAGAAGAAAACAAAACAAAACAAAAATTAGGAAACTTGTCTGACTTACCACACCGTATTCTGTTGTCATTTCTGGGAAAGCAGGAGAACCTGAGCTGACCTGGTAGCCATGCCAACCCCTCGTAGCAGGCCAGGTAGGGCCAAAGGAATGAGCTGGAGCACCCAGCCCTAACAGAGTTGATGGGAGACAGAGAACTAGGGAGCTGCACACCTGATAAAACTGGGTTGGCCACATCGCTCTGTGGCAAAACTTCAGTGACATTCGGATCGGTAACCTTTGCTCTGTGAACTTTGTCCATTACTACTATATTCTCCATCTCCTTTTTCTTTGTTCTTGTTCTTCTCTATACTTATAGTGTGTGAATTGCAACCACAAACTTGGATATATAAGAAAAGCCATGTTTCTTAATTTTCCTTAAATCAAATTAAACTCGACTCTGAATCCTTATTGCATCAGGCTGGCAGGAAAATCTAATCTCAGTTTCCTCCCCTTTACACCCCAAGATCATGCCTAGTATTCAAAGCGGCCTCTCTGGTCTTCAGCCCGCATTGTTACTGCTGAGATTCCCATGGTCAAAGCCACACGTATTCTTGAAATGCAGGGACTCTGTTTCAGCAGAGCATGGGACTCCCTGCTATGTTTGGAAACCCTGAAGTTTAGAGGGCTAGCCTTTCTAAGTATCCCATGCATAGGTCTTGGCGCTGCTCCAGGGCACTGCTAGGAGAATAAGAACACACCAATTTACATTCCTTCCCAGCCTAAAGAAATTTCCATTTCTTACAGTTTTTGATAAATGCACAGCTCTCCTTTCTCCTCCCAGACATCTAGCATAATTTCTTCAGTGAGTTCAGACTAACAGGAAATAGGTAAAGGAACAGTCTTAGAGTGCCTTCAGCTTTCCATTCTTTAAACATCCCAGATACCTAGTACTCTGGGAGGCTGAAGCGGGAGGATCACTGGAAGTCTGGAGTTCCAGACCAGCCTGAGCAAGAGCTAGACCCCTGTCTCTACTAAAAATAGAAAAAATAAGCCAGGTGTGGTGGTGCAGCTACTTGGGAGGCTGAGGCAGGAGGATCACTTGAGCCCAGGAGTTTGAGGTTGTTATAAGCTAGGCTGATGCCTAGGCACTCTAGCCTGGGCAACAGAGCTAGACTCAAAACAAACAAACAAACAAAAAACCCATCCTCAATAAAGAAATAGAAATGGCCTAGCTACCTGCTTGGAAGAGACAAAGGGGGAAATGAAGGGCATTAGTATCTTCATAAATTATCCTGCCATACTAATAAAATCCTTTGAAAAATGCAAACCTTGTCAAGTTGGTTTAAAAGTCAAAGGGATAGTTTGAATGTCACTAGGCAAAAAAAAAAAAAAAAAAAAAAGTCAAAGGGATTTGTTCACACCTTAGGTCAATATAACCTAGGAGTTTGAGGACTCAAAGTCCTCATTGAAAATAGATTTGGTGGCAGTGGCTATCCCTGTACCCTGGAGAGCTTGCTCCTGGGACATTGCCAGAGGGAGAGTGGTAGTGAGAGGTGTAAAGGATGACCCACCTGGGTGTTGTTAAAATCCTATAAGGGAAGAAACTCATTTCAAAGTGTTCTAAGTGAAGAATTTCTACTGCTAGGAAGGATAGGTGGGCAAAATGAGACAAATTACATAGCTTTCTGCAGGCACAGTTGGAGCTAATAGAAAAAAATCTGTGTTCGTAATTTGGAAGAGAGAAGCAATTAATTTTTTGTAATTAACTTTATTATAATTAATAAGAGGAATCATGAAAAAACTCAGAAATATAATTTATAAGAAATGTTGGGTGTTGCATTCCGCGTTTAAAAGCCTGCCACTAGGAGGAGACAAATGAATTAAAATTGTTTTATCTGCTCTTCGTCCTTTAAAACACATTTTCTAAATTAAGAAAATCCTGTATTAAAAATATATTTGATAAGATTCTGGTAAAAGAGCCTTAGTGAATATTAACATTTTGTCTTAAAAATGAACATTTTAAGCCAGGAGCAGTGGCTCACACCTGTAATCACTGCACTTTGGGAGGCTAAGGTGGAAGGAAGACTTGAGCCCAGAAGTTTGAGACCAGCTTGGGCAAACATTGTGAGACTTCCATCTCTACAAAAAATTAAATGATTAGCCAGCGGTGGTGGTGTGTGCCTGTAGTCCCAGCTATTCGGGAGGCTGAGGTGAGAGGATTGCTTGAGCCCAGGAGTTCAAGGCTGCAGTGAGTTATGATCATGCCACTGCACTCCAGCCTGGGTTACAGAGTGAGGCGCTGTCTCAAAAAGAAAAGAAAAGGAAGGAAGGAAAGAAGGAAGGAAGGAAGGAAGGAAGGAAGGAAGGAAGGAAGGAAGGAAGGAAGGAAGGGAACATTTTAAACTTATGTAATAGTATCCATTCAAGGACAATAAGGTCTTTTTTTAATTTATTTATATTTCATTCTGTTTTAGATCCAAAAACTAAATACCAGTCTGGTGGTTCTCAGATTTCAGCTGTCTCAGAATCGCATGGAGGGCTTGTGAAAATACAGATTGCTCTAGTTGCACACGCAGAATTGCTGATTCAGTGGTCTGAGTATAGGACATGGTGGAAATATGTATTTCTAACAAGTTCCTGGGTGATGCTGATATTCTGTCTGGGGAACACACTTTGAGAACCATTGTGCTAGATGACAACAGAAGTAAACACCATTTGTCAATAATAAGATTCAATTAAATATTGAGAACATACTAAAGCATTCCAGTTTGCTGGAAAGTAACAAAGTATTAGAAATAAGACTGGAATGATGATTTTTGAGGCCTTCGAATTCAAAAGAAAGCAGTTTATGCCTAGTCTGGTAGCAGTGTGGCGTCACTGGCACTATTGGAGCCATGTTTTAGGGATTGGGGAGGTAAAATGGCACAGAGAGACTGAGAGAAGAATAGACCTGGTTGGAGTTCCTGGGGTCTTTCTCAAACCAGGGCACAAGTACCCTATATGAAGCCCCTAATAAACATAAAAATGTTCCTAAAGCATTGATCTGGCTCACTGGCAAGCAACTAAAGCATTCCTTTTATGTTAAAACAACAATAGATGGAGGAGATTGCAAAATCTGCATAACTTTTTTTTTTTTGAGACAGAGTCTCATTTTATTGCCCAGGCTAGAGTGAGTGCCGCCACGTGGCGTCAGCCTAGCTCACAGCAACCTCAAACTCCTGGGCTCAAGCAATCCTGCTGCCTCAGCCTCCCAAGTAGCTGGGACTACAGGCATGTGCCACCATGCCCGGCTAATTTTTTCTATATATATTAGTTGGCCAATTAATTTCTTTCTATTTATAGTAGAGATGGGGTCTCACTCTTGCTCAGGCTGGTCTCAAACTCCTGAGCTCAAATGATCCGCCCACCTCGGCCTCCCAGAGAGCTAGGATTACAGGCTTGAGCCACCGCGCCCGGTCAAAATCTGCATAACTTTTTAAGATGCTGGAGTCTCCCAAGAAATTTCTCCAAAGTGGATTGCCAAAGATTTAAAAGCTGCTTAGGGCTACATTCCTAAGGGTACTCTCCTTCCTACCTTTTAAATTTTTTCTGCTGTTAGAAGTATTTTTATGGAAAAGTTTGAGAAATACTTAAAAATAAATAACATTTTAGGACATCATGGTGACATCTGTAGTTGGAGAAGTGCCAGGTGTCAAGAGCCTCTGTGGTATACAGTAGAATCTTTAGGACTTGGCTTCTAATTAAATAGAATAGGATGAGTTGAAATGAGAGAAGAGGAACAGATGAGGTGAAAAATGCAAATTACTACGATTAAGAGCCTTGGTATCTGGGTAAATGGGGGCATTTTATTTTAAAGAAATGAAAACACGCAGAGGAACTAGTGTGAGGAGATAAATGTTGAGCTTGGCTTTAGACACTGAGCTTGAGCCCCTGGGAGTACAGTTAGATGGAGCTAGCTGTTAGTATTTTAAATGTAGTAATGGAACTCAAGAGGATTTTGAAGTTCCAATTTCAGAGTCATCTTTATGAAAAGAAAAGAAAAGAGAAAAGAAAAAGTTGAAGCTTTTTCCTAAAATCTGATCCTAAGTGGTCTCAGATAGGTGGGTTCCCTAGGGAAAGAGTAGGTCTTGATAGAAATGAAATATTGAGGTGGGAGAATCAACATTTAAATGTTATTAACTTAAAAGCAAAACATTTAGAGGTGTTTCAAAGTTTAGTTTAATGTGATAACCATAGGTAGCCAATGGAAGTTCTTTAGGGAAACCATAAAGCATTTAAGGGCTGTCAGTGGGAAAGGTAATTTGGCAGCTGTGTGTATGGGGTGGGCTAGGAACAGGAAGCTTTTCTATAGATATTCAAGTTTGGGGAGATGAGACTCTGGATTCAGGCAGTGACTGAGGAAGATAAAAGGAGAGGTCAGAGACATTCCAGCTGAAAAAGCTGTAAGACTTGGGTGACTGCCTAAATGAGGAAGCCAATAAGAGAAGCAAGTTGAAAAAAAAAAAAAAAAATCTCCAATTATGAGCCTGAGAGTCAGTTCAGAAGTATGGTCTTGGCAACATGAGCTAGCTTGCCCCAATTGCTCTGTCCAAACAGATAAAAGATGATTAACCAGGCCAGTGGTTCTCAAGTGTGGTCCCCAGACCAGTGTAGTCAGCATTACTTGGGATTTTGTTAGAAATGCCAATCTCAGGTCCTTCCCCAGACTGCTAATCAGAAATGCTGGGACAGGGCCTGATACTTTATAGTTTGATCTCTCCAGTTCAGAAACTGAGCTAGGTCACTCAGATTTTTTCTTTTTCCTTTCAAGAATTTGGACTGTGATATGCAGAGAGAATCAGTCTGTTGAGTGTGGGGAGAGAAGCTGAAAGTTGGTTATAGAGAGACTGTGAGTAAACTGGAATTATGAGTAAGCAGAAGCTATGACTAAATGAGGTAGGTGGCTGGTCGTCGTGGACACAGAGCAATGGTCACACCCTCATGGTTGGGAGTTCTGCATGCCACTGCAGCTGAGAGTGACACTTTAACCCAGTGTCCAGGTGTGTGTGGAATCTGTCCATTTCAGTTCCCAATTGAAGTCCAACCCTATAGTTATTCTTAGGTTCCTGTGATAGTCTCATCTTTATTGTCATGTGTATCCTTAAAATAGATGTCCCATGACTTACGGTGGCCTGAGTGAATCTGTTTCCCTAAAACATGAAAAGTTGATACAGATTAAGCAAGCTGATCTGAAAATCTGAAATCCAAAATGCTCCAAAATCCAAAACTTTTTTAGTACTGATATGAGGCCTCAAATGGAAAAATGCAGTCAAAACTTTGTTTCAGGCACAATTATTAAAAATACTGTATAAAATTACTTTCAGGCTGTGTGCATAAGGTATATATGAAATACAAATGAACCTCATATTTTGACTTGGGTCCCATCCCCAAGATATCTCATTATGTATATCCAAATATTCCAAAATCTGAAATCAGAAACACTTCTGGTCCCAAGCATTTTGGATAAGGGATACTCAGCCTATATAGCTCCAAAGGTAGATGGAGCAAAAATTTAAATTAATAAAAAGAATTACTTTTAAGAAATTGTGGGCACTTTAAAATTTTTTTAAAAATAAAATTTACTATATTAACCAGTGTTAAATATACAGTTCAGTACACTTAAAGTAGTGTTAAGTATATTCAGTTTTGCAACCAATCTCCAGAACTTCATCTTGCAAAGAATTACTTTTTTATTTATTTATTTTTTTTTATTTCGGCATATTATGGGGGTACAGATTTTAAGGTTTCAATTAATGTCCATTCCCCCCCACCCCCCACAAGTCTGAGTCTCCAGCATGACCATCCCCCAGATGTTGCACATCTCACTCATTATATATGTATATACCCGCCCCCCTCCCATCTGCCCAATACCCCATTACTGTAGTACTTGTGTATCCACTTAGGTGCTGCTCAGTTAATACCAATTTGCTGGTGAGTATATTTGGTGCTTGTTTTTCCATTCTTGGGAAACTTCACTTAATAGTATGGGTTCCAGGTCTTAATAGTATGGGTTCCAGGAAAATATAAGATGTGCTGGCCAGGCGCGGTGGCTCAAGCCTGTAATCCTAGCTCTCTGGGAGGCCGAGGTGGGCGGATCGTTTGAGCTCAGGAGTTCGAGACCAGCCTGAGCAAGAGTGAGACCCCATCTCTACTATAAATAGAAAGAAATTAATTGGCCAACTAATATATATAAAAAATTAGCCGGGCATGGTGGCACATGCCTGTAGTCCCAGCTACTTGGGAGGCTGAGGCAGCAGGATTGCTTGAGCCCAGGAGTTTGAGGTTGCTGTGAGCTAGGCTGACGCCACGTGGCGGCAGTCACTCTAGCCTGGGCAATAAAGTGAGACTCTGTCTCAAAAAAAAAAAAAAGATGTGCTATATCACCGTTGTTTCTTAGAGCTGAATAGTACTCCATGGTATACATATACCACATTTTATTAATCCATTCTTGGATTGATGGGCACTTGGGCTGTTTCCACAGCCTTGCATTATGAATTGTGCTGCTATAAACATTCGAGTGCAGGTGTCTTTTTTGTAGAGTGTCATTGGATCTACTTTTTTTTTTTTTTGAGACAGAGTCTCACTTTATTGCCCAGGCTAGCGTGAGTGCCGTGGCGTCAGCCTAGCTCACAGCAACCTCAAACTCCTGGGCTCAAGCAATCCTGCTGCCTCAGCCTCCCAAGCAACTGGGACTACAGGCATGTGCCACCATGCCCAGCTAATTTTTTTTTCAATTTTGTTCTGTTTTAATTTCGGCATATTATGGGGGTACAGATTTTAAGGTTTCAATAAATGCCCTTCCCCCCCCAATTTTTTTTATATATATTAGTTGGCCAATTAATTTCTTTCTATTTATAGTAGAGACAGGGTCTTGCTCTTGCTCTGACTGGTTTCGAACTCCTGACCTCGAGCAATCCACCCACCTCGGCCTCCCAGAGTGCTAGGATTACAGGCGAAAGCCACCTTGCCCAGCCTTGGTTTGTTTTTTTAACTTTTTTATTTTTAAATTTGATTACTTCCTTTGTATTTATTATTATTATTATTTTTGTATAAGGTTTTATGGTCCATTCAATGCTAGTGAGGTTTTTGTTGTTATTGTTGTTTGTTTTTTGAGACAGAGTCTCACTCTGTTGCCCAGGCTAGAGTGCCATAGCGTCAGCCTAGCTGACAGCAACCTCGGACTCCTAGGCTCAGGCGATCCTTCTGCCTCAGCCTTCTCAGTAGCGGCAACTACAGCCATGTGTCACCATGCCCGGCTAATTTTTTCTCTCTATATTTTTTCTATATATTTTTCTATAATTTTTTCTATATATTTTTAGTTGGCCAATTAATTCCTTTCTATTTTTAGTAGAGACAGGATCTCATTGTTGCTCAGACTGGTTTCCAACTCCTGAGCCTCAGCCTCCCAGAGGGCTTGGATTACAGGCGTGAGCCACTACACCCAGCCTAGTGAGGTTGATATTATCAATACATTTTAAGAAAAGAAGTAAAAGTTCTAAGAACATGTTTAGAGACAGTGAAAGATTTTTTTAAAAAATTATAAGAACAAAACTCTTGTACTTAGGATGTTACAGATGTTTGAATTTGTTATGACAGTTTGACTTGTATCGGAACCTTACCATACCTTATCAAACCTCACACTCTTCCTTTTCACCCACCAACTAACCATTTTGTTCCAACCAAGTTGATCTGTTGAAACTCTACATCCTGCCTTATTTTCTTTTTGCCATGGGACCTTTGCCGATGTCATTTTCTCCACCAGGCTGACCTCTGGGTCCTCAGCTCTTGCCCATTACTTCTCTCACTCCAAGAAACTTAACCAGACAAGCCCACTGTAATCTAACATTCATTCATTAAACCCACATTCACTGAGCACTTAGTAGTGCTAGGCCCTCCTTCTGTTTTTTTCTTATGAATTTCTATATGCAACTTTAAGTCATATTGTGTACATTCTGCTTTGTATTTGTTAGTTTGTATATATATATATATATTTTTTTCCAACTTGATTTTTTTTAGGTGGCTTGAGTTAATTTTTTTGACTTTTTTGTAAGGTGCTCTGTGTTCATTAAGGTTATTGAATGGGCCGGGCGTTCACGCCAGGTGGCTCACGCCTGTAATCCTAGCACTCTGGGAGGCCAAGGCGGGCGGATCACTCAAGGTCAGGAGTTGGAAATCAGCCTGAGCAAGAGCGAGACCCCATCTCTACTATAAATAGAAAGAAATTAATTGGCCAACTAATATATATAGAAAAAATTAGCCGGGCATGGTGGCACATGCCTGTAGTCCCAGCTACTTGGGAGGCTGAGGCAGGAGGATCGCTTGAGCCCAGGAGTTTGAGGTTGCTGTGAGCTAGGCTGATGCCACGGCACTCACTCTAGCCTGGGCAACAAAGTGAGACTGTCTCAAAAAAAAAAGGTTATTGAATGAATGAATGAAAGAAATAACATGAAACTAGTTTAACTCAGAGAAATTTGAGGGAAATACTTAACTAGAATTTAAAAGTCATTCTAAGTCCCGCTTTGAGAGTTACATTGTAGAGGATTCAAATAAGTGGCCTATCTCTGCACTGTGCAGTCTCCCTCTAAGTATTTTTGGTTGGAATTACTCTTTTTTTTTTTTGACAGAGTCTTACTTTGTTGCCCAGGTTAGCATGCCGTAGTGGCAGCCTAGCTCACAGCAACCTCAAACTCCTGGGCTCAAGCAATCCTGCTGCCTCAGCCTCCCGAGTAGCTGGGACTACAGGCATGCACCACCATGCCCGGCTAATTTTTTCTATATATATTAATTGGCCAATTAATTTCTTTCTATTTATAGTAGAGACAGGGTCCCGCTCTTGCTCAGGCTGGTTTCGAACTCCTAACCTCGAGCAATCCTCCTGCCTCGGCCTCCCAGAATGCTGGAATTACAGGTGTGAGCCACCGCGCCCTGCCAGAATTACTCATATTTGACCCTCATTTATTCACTGTTTACATTATTTCTTCTCTATAGAAGTTGGCCCAAAGACTGACACATGTTAATAAATGTCATGTAATTATTACAATGAATTAATGTGTATTATGTTTAGCCTCTACAATAAGAGTTGAAGTTCCTTCAAGGCAGGGAGGCCCAATATTTGAATCCCTTTTACACACAGACTTTAGAATTAATACAATTGTGAGTTTACAGTGGGTACTTAATAAATACTTCTTGAGTGGATAAACAAATTGCAAAGAAATATACTTTTCCCTTAGAAGAAAGAGCCCTCTTTCCCTAAGTCAGTATTTTTCAATGTAGTAGCTAGCAGTGGTCCCCAACCAGGGATGGGTTTTGTGGAAGATAAACCATGTACGGGTGTGGGGGGCCATGGGGGAGCTCTGCAGCCCAGTCTCTAACGAGCCAGACCAGTACCAGTCTGCCACCGGGGAGTTAGGGACCACAGTGGTACAGGACCTCCTATGACAGAATCATTTGAGATGCTTGTTAAAAATATACATTCTTCAAAAACAAGACAAAAGTAAACAAAATATAGTTTCATCAGTTACACTATAGTCCTACTAAAATCAGAATGGGGAGGGAGAGTTGGTGTGTGGACCAGAAATATGTACTTTTACCAAGTACTTCAGATGATTCTGATGCTTTCTTAAGTTTGAGCACCATTGCCCTAGGTATAAGGTGGGACTAATAAATAAGGCTCAGTTGGCTGGGTATGGCAGGTGGCTCTTGCCTTGTAATCCCAGCATTTTGAGAGGCCGAGATGCGAGGATCTCTTGAGGCCAGAAGTTCGAGACCACCCTGGGCAACATAGCGGGACCTCCCCTCATCTACAAAAAATAGCTGGATGTAGTGGTGCACAGCCCTAGTCCTAGCTGCTGGGAGGCTGAGGAAGGAGGTATGACTTGAGCCCAGGAGTTCAAGGCTGCAGTGAGCTATGATGTGCCAGTACACTCCAGCCTGGGTGACAGAGTGAGACACTGTCTCTGGAAAAAAATAAAAGGCTCATGAAGGTAGCTGCTCAGCAGTTAAGAGTGTGTGGACTATGACATCCAAATGTGTCAGAATAAAAGAAAAAAAACCGGCTGGGCGCGGTGGCTCAAGCCTGTAATCCTAGCTCTCTGGGAGGCCGAGGTGGGTGGATCGTTTGAGCTCAGGAGTTCGAGACCAGCCTGAGTAAGAGCGAGACCCCATCTCTATTATAAATAGAAAGAAATTAATTGGCCAACTAATATATATAGAAAAAATTAGCCGGGCATGGTGGCACATGCCTGTAGTCCCAGCTACTTGGGAGGCTGAGGCAGCAGGATTGCTTGAGCCCAGGAGTTTGAGGTTGCTGTGAGCTAGGCTGACGCCACAGGCACTCACTCTAGCCTGGGCAATAAAGTGAGACTCTGTCTCAAAAAAAAAAAAAAAAAAAGAAAAGAAAAAAACCCTAAAAATAAAAAAATAAGAAAAAAAAAAGAGTGTGTGGACACTGGAGCTAGATTTCCTGGGTTCATCAAACTGTATGTTCTGGTCACGCTATTTAACCTCTAATCTCCCTGTACCTTGGTTTCTTCATCTACAAAATGGGAAAAACAGTATAATTACCTCATAAAGTTGTATTAAATGAGTCAATATATGTGAGATGCTTGGAACAGAGCCTGACACAGAGTAAGAACTATGTGTATGTTTGCAATAATCCAAATTTTAAGTATCCACTTTTCAACAAAATAATACATTTCTTTTTTTTTTTTTTTGAGACAGAGTCTCACTTTGTTGCCCAGGCTAGAATGAGTGCAGTGGCATCAGCCTAGCTCACAGCAACCTCAAACTCCTGGGCTCAAGCAATCCTGCTGCCTCAGCCTCCTGAGTAGCTGGGACTACAGGCATGCGCCACCATGCCCGGCTAATTTTTTCTATATATATATTAGTTGGCCAATTAATTTATTTCTATTTATAGTAGAGATGGAGTCTCGCCCTTACTGGTTTCGAACTCCTAACCTCGAGCAATCCTCCTGCCTCGGCTTCCCAGAGTGCTAGGATTACAGGCGTGAGCCACCGAGCCTGGCCTTACATTTCTTTATAAAGCCTATCTTACTGTAGAAAACCCAGCGAGATGAGGTGGCTCACACCTGTAATCCTAGCAGTATGAGGGGGCCGAGGCGGAAGGATCCCTTGAGCTCAGGATTTCCACACCAGCCTGAGCAAGAGCTAGACCCCTGTCACTGTGAAAGAGAAAAAATTAGCCCCAGGTGTTGTGCTATGAGCCTGTAGTCCCAGCTACTCAGGAGGCTGAGGCAAGAGGGTAGCTTCAGCCCAGGAGTTTGAGGTTGCAGTGAGCTACAATGATGCTATGGCACTCTACCCAGGATGACAGAGCAAGATCCTGTCTCAAAATGAAACAAAACCCCCAATCCATTGAGTTTGTCCTTTCTTCTTTTCTCCTTTTCTGTTTTTGAAAAGTAGACACTTCATCATAAGGAATATCTTTGACTTTAAAAAGAAAAAAGAAAAGTAGATACTTCATTGCAGTCTACTGCCTTACTACAGGGTAAAACAGCACAAAGCAAGCTAAGATCATTACCACATGCTGATGAGCCAGAGGATTAGTACTCAGTCTTTTGTGTAGCTTCCCCATAATTAAAATCACATAAAAAGAACAGGGATTCCAATGAGTAAAACATGTTTTCTCACTTACCGGAAAGTTTGTGAGTAGCTACTACAAAGGATAACAAAACACAAAGCCTATTGTAGCAACAACTCTTTGGCCAAGTCACCTCCTGTCTCAACTCTCAGTGTTGACTCCAGGGCCTCTTCTTCCTTCCTACTCTTGTCTGCAAGAGGTTTGCTAACTTCTGATAGATGGAAAACATTCCCAAGACGAAATTAGACAGCTTTTAACTCCCCATCTCCTACTCCTTATAGGGTGAGATGAGCTTTGGCATCCTGATGGCTTGAGGATGGATCCTTGAGAGTAGGTGGACCTTGGAAGTTAAGACAGTTTTCTAGACTGGGATTCTTGTTTTTTTTTTTTTTTAAGGCAGAGTCTCACCCTGTTGCCTGGGCTAGAGTGCCATGAAGTCAGCCTAGCTCACAGCAACCTCAAACTCCTGGGCTCAAGCGATCCTCCTGCCTCAGCCTCCCGAGTAGCTGGGACTACAGCAATTATTCCCTATCAAGTACCAGTGTTCTTGGATTTGGAGAGTGATATCCATCCTAAACACCCTGCATTACATATGATTTCTGTACCCAGCACAGAAAGATAAAACGGCCATCCATCATTTCTGCAGTTACCTAGTCTCGTTACATTCTGCCTTTTCTCCCACTACCATGGGGCAGAAGTCTTATGTTTTCCGTAAGGCTCTTAGGAGGTGTCGTGGAGTTGAATTGCTTTGGCCTTTGTGTGGGGTGCGACACACTAGTGGGCCGGGGCTTGTGTGTTTGCCTGTACTGCTGCTTCATCGTGGTCGACTAACAGGCCCTGAGTTGTTCTACTGACGTTCCTCTAGTCGCCTGGTACAAACCCAGCAAAGCAGACCCTTTTCCCTTGGCCAAGGTTGGGATGTCTGTCTCAGACCTGGAGAGTTTTCTTGGATGAGCCAAGGACAAGATAGAGTATCATGCATTGGACAGGTCTTGGTGATAGTCACAACACTATGCCCAGCTAATTTTTTCTATGTATACATTTTTAGTTGTCTGGCTAATTTCTTTCTACTTTTAGTAGTGATGGGGTCTCAGTCTTGCTCAGGCTGGTCTCAAACTCCTGCCCTCAAATGATCCTCCTGCCTCGGCCTCCCACAGTGCTAGGATTATAGGCATGAGCCACCACACCCAGCCAGGGCTTCTTGTGGGTGTATGAATCAAGAATAGATATGATTAACTGACTCAAGACTTCCTCTTATCATGTGTCTTCTGGAAAGTTACTTAAGATTAGAATTTCTATTTCTCTATTTATAAAAAGGAACTTGGCCTCACGCCGAGGCGGGCGGATCATTTGAGCTCAGGAGTTCGCTCAGTCTGAGCAAGAGCGAGACCCCGTTGGTACCAAAAATAGAAAAAATTAGCCAGGCATGGTAGCACATGTCTGTAGTCACAGCTACTCGGGAGGCTGAGGCAGAAGGATCGCTTGAGCCCAGGAGTTTGATGTTGCTGTGAGCTAGGCTGACGCCACAGCACTCTAGCCTGGGCAACAGAGTGAGACTCTGTCTCAGAAAAAAAAAAAAAAGGAAGTTACAATAGAATGTTGGTGCTAGAAGGAATTTCTAACACAATTTAGTATAACTCCATACATTTCATAGAGGCTAGATCCAGAAGTTGAGTGCCTGTAAATATATATTTTTTGTAAGTTTTGGGATCATAATAATTTTAATTAATGTTTTAATGAATCTTGGTTCTTTTTTAAAATAATGACTTTATTATGGTATATGAAGTATTATATATCTCAAGTGAAAAATTATTCTTATTTTCTATCACTCATCAAAAGTATGTTTCACTTGCATGAACCTTATTTCTACTTAAAGATTTTGAAGGCTGGTATGAAGGAAGTGAGTTACCTCACTTGATTGTTCACAGTGAGTTACAGTTGAACTCCTTGTTCTACTACTTTTCACCCTTCTCATTACTGCACTTGACTAGTCTACAAAAAAAGATTTTCAATATAATTTCAGATATACAGAAAAGTTGCAAGAATAGTACAAAGAATTTCCAGATAGTCTTCACATTATAACATTATGTATATATAATTCTATACTTATATTTATATATACACATTTTCCTGAGATATTTAAGAGTAAGACGTAGACATGATGCCCTTCTAACTTTAATTTTTTTTCTTTTTTTGAGACAGGGTCTTGCTGTGTCTCCCAGGATAGAGTGCAGTGGCATTATCATAGCTCATTGTAACATCAAACTTCTGGGCTCAGGCAATTCTCCTGCCTCAGCCTCCCAAGGTAGCTAGGATTACAGGCACCAGCCACCTCTCCTGGATAACTTTTCTATTTTTTTGTAGAGATGAGGTCTCACTCTTGCTCAGGCTGGTCTCAAACTCCTAGCCTCAGGCAATCCTCCAGGCTTGGCTTTCCAAAGTTCTAGGATTAGAGGCGTAAGCCTCTAACTTTAATTCTTAACTGGAAATAATAAACCGCACCCAGTGATTGTAATCTAGTATCGGTCTTTTCAGCAACACCCACTCAGATAAAAATCATTGTCCATAGCATCATTTTCAAATTGTAGCATCTTCTAACTTGAACAATGGTAGATAAAAATCTTGCTGTAAGAACAATTAATATAGTCTTTTAGCTAAATAGATACTTACTGAAGAGTACATTGGTGCTCTGGTGGATGAAAGATGAAAACAGGTCCACATTTTGCTCATTTGAGAGTTACCAAGCTCAACAAAGATGCCTTTTCCCCCCTTATTTTTCCCTTATATACGGAAGCATTTTATTTCAGAGTAAGAAGAAGAATGAAACTAAAATTGTATTTGCTTATATTAAATGAAGAATCAAAGGATCAATTCACAGATCTAAAATGACCACTTCTGAACTCTCTATGAATTCAGTTTTGTCCTCTATAGTTTCATTACTGTGTTACCTTGTTAGCTATTTCTCTTTTTGTTGAAGTTGTAATGAAATTGGAGGGTGTCAAATAGATACTGAACTAAGTAGAGGTTTCTCTTTCTTCCAATGATTGTCTAGAGCATTGTCTTCCAATGATGTTAATATTCATTAACATCTATTCCATTCAGTGGAGGCTTGCAGTACTAAGAAAACCCTCTTACCTGTTACCTTGAATACAGTCTATCCAGATCTCCGCATGAATCTCGATTCCCCTGACATCAATAACTATAGGTTTTGTGAGATCATATTAAGGGTACAGTGGACAGTTAACACAGGTGCACTTATATGAAAACTGCCATAGGAGCTCTGAGTAGCAAATGGGGAAAGAGCACCAATTACAACACTTGGCATTTATTAAGCACACTAGATTTCCACTGCTATTCTGTGTGAACATAGCACCCTTGTGAAGGATGTTAGTTGTCATCACTATAAGATCAGCATAAATCAGAGAGCAAAACGGCCTGCCGTGAGCCAAGTTCATTTCTGTAAGCAAGAGAGTTTGTGGCAACAATTAGACTCTTATTTTCATTTCTAAACATAAACCTTTGGAACACACCTATTTATCACATTTGAGAGGACAAATTTATAAACATACCTAAACCTTAGCTGTAACTTCATCATTCTGTGCTCCCCAAGGTGAAGCTGGCTTCTTAGCAGGTGAAATGGAACACGACTTACTTTTTGAGTAGTGTCTTGCATTGTAAGGTCCTACCATCTTTTTGGAGCCAATGTCGCTTTGGTTAAGGTCAGAAAAAAATACTTTATAACATGAACACAAGTAAAATGCCCTTCATGTTTGTTGTGTAGATAGTCAAAAAGCTAATGGTAAAAAAAAAAAATTATTTTTTGCTAGCTGTAGGAATGTAGTGTCAGTTATTATTTATTAAGCACTCCTGGCACATGATACTCTTTTATGTATTCAGGAATGCAGAAATAAATGAAAACATTGATGATGCAATTTCATTAGATTGCAGTATGATTTATGAGGTTATGATTTTTCTCACAAAGATGTTTCTTTTCAGACTTTGATTGATGCAGGATAGCAACTAGTTAAGGATGAGATCACACCCAATATTAAACAAAAAATTCCCCTATTTAAAAAAAGCCTACCCAGGCGCGGTGGCTCAAGCCTGTAATCCTAGCTCTCTGGGAGGCCGAGGTGGGCGGATCCTTTGAGCTCAGGAGTTCAAGACCAGCCTGAGCAAGAGCGAGACCCCATCTCTATTATAAATAGAAAGAAATTAATTGGCCAACTAATATATATAGAAAAAAAAAATTAGCCGGCCATGGTGGCACATGCCTGTAGTCCCAGCTACTCGGGAGGCTGAGGCAGGAGGATCCCTTGAGCCCAGGAGTTTGAGGTTGCTGTGAGCTAGGCTGACGCCATGGCACTCACTATAGCCGGGCAATAAAGTGAGACTCTGTCTCAAAAAAAAAAACAAAAAAAACAAAAGCCTAATTAAGTAGTTGTCATTGGATCTTCCTCTTACTTTGTTTCACCTCATTCATTGTTTAAAATGACATCTTTATATAAGCAATGAATACCACTGGGTTTTGTCTTAACCAGATTCTTTCATGCTCTGTTTTTTAGTTTATATTTATTTTCTCAGGTGTTACACAGCTTTTTTTTTTTTTGAGACAGAGTCTCGCTCTGTTGCCCCGACTAGAGTGCTGTGGCGTCAGCCTAGCTCACAGCAACCTCAAACTCCTGGGCTCAAGCGATCCTCCTGCCTCACCCTCCCGAGTAACTGAGACTACAGGCATGTGCCACTATGCTTGGCTAATTTTTTCTACACATTTTTAATTGTCCATCTAATTTCTTTCTATTTTTAGTAGAGATGGGGTCTCATTCTTGCTCAGGCTGGTTTCGAACTCCTGAATTCAAGTGATCCTCTGGCCTCGCCCTTCCAGAGTGCTAGGATTACAGGCATGAGCCACCGGGCCCAGACCATAATTGTCTATATGGAAGTCAGTCTGTTAACTTAAGAGAACAAATGGGCATTGCTAGTGGCTTTTCATAAGCCCCTGATAACTTTAGATGCACTTTAGGAAGAAGAAAAGATATTTTACGTGCATTATACTAAATTAACAGAATCTGTTTATCTTTCATGAAACTCTTATTCCATCAAACACTGCCCACTATCTGAGAAGCAACATAAGAGAACAGGACCATTTCTTACTATTGTGTCCTTTTTTTTTTTTTTGAGACAGAGTCTCGCTTTGTTGCCCAGGCTAGAGTGAGTGCCGTGGCGGCAGCCTAGCTCACAGCAACCTCAGACTCCTGGGCTCAAGGGATCCTCCTGCCTCAGCCTCCCGAGTAGCTGGGACTACAGGCATGTGCCACCATGCCCGGCTAATTTTTTCTATATATATTAGTTGGCCAATTAATTTCTTTCTATTTATAGTAGAGATGGGGTCTCGCTCTTGCTCAGGCTGGTTTCGAACTCCTGACCTCGAGCAATCCGCCCGCCTTGGCCTCCCAGAGTGCTAGGATTACAGGCGTGAGCCACCGCGACCGGCCTACTATTGTGTCCTTTGGTGCCAAGCATCCAACACTGTACATTGTAAGCATTTGATATATATTTGATCAACTGGAACAAAATTGTTTGCAGATAAAAATTCAGTACATAGGGGGAAAAAAAATTGGGCATGGGGAAAAAAAGCAACTTTAGTTCTTCTAATGTTCCTAACATTAAAACTACATATATCTCTATTCAGAAGCATATTACCAAATCCAATGGGTTATTATTTTAAGTTGAAGCTTAGAAAATAAGATAAAATACACTAAGAAAAAGTAATTTTTAATTTCTTATGTATTGATGTATTGTTGTATTTGATAGTGTTGACATTCTCCTGGGAGAAATAACAAAGGTTCTTTTGTAACTGGCATGGAAAGAAGGTATTACATACTAATAGGGATGGGCAGCAGGTATTTCATAGAGCACTTAATTAAATCAGTGTGGGCTAAAGTCGCACCATCTTGGATGCTAATCCGCCAAATTGATTTCTGATTAATCTCAGTCCCAGGAGTAACTCCAAGATTCCTACTTTATTTACTGTTCCTTGTCTAAGCCAAGCCAACCTTGATGTTACCGTAAATACCATATGTATTTACTGTAAATATTGCTCTTAGGCAAATTAAAGGCTATGCTGTACATGGCGTCCCTGTCTTTCCCTGAAGGGTCAACCTTAATTGTCCTGCTCGTTCCTTCTGGAGCACATGTACCCTTACCCTATGGTATATACACCCTGGTTTGGGGCGTGGTGGGCGGCAAAAAGATCTACCTGTCTTGTGGCCCAAGACTATGCTTCTGTCTGTAAATTCCTGTAAATTCCCCAATTAATCACCTCCTCCGACAAACTGCCTCCTCCTCACGGCTCCTTCTGGTCTGGGGGTTGCTTTGCCCCAAACAATTGTCAGTGCCAACTCTCTGTCACAGATGTCACATCCTGGAATAGTCATGAAATAGGAAGTATAAGAAATGTCTAGGCTGGGCGTGGTGGCTCACGCCTGTAGTCTTAGCACTCTGGGAGGCTGAGGTGAGAGGATCGCTCAAGGTCAGGAGTTCAAGACCAGCCTGAGCAAGAGCAAGACACCGTCTCTACTAAAAATAGAAATAAATTATTTGGATGACTAAAAATATACAGAAAAAATTAGCCGGGCATGGTGGCAAAAGCCTATAGTCCCAGTTACTTGGGAGGCTAAGGCAGGAGGATTGCTTGAGCCCAGGAGTTTGAGGTTGCTGTGAGCAAGGCTGATGCTACGGCACTCACCCAGGCAACAGAGCAAGACTCTGTCTCAAAAATAAAAAAGAGAGGCCGGGCGCAGTGGCTCACGCCTGTAATCCTAGCACTCTGGGAGGCCGAGGCGGGTGGATTGCTGGAGGTCAGGAGTTCGAAACCAGCCTGAGCAAGAGCGAGACCCCGTCTCTACTATAAATAGAAAGAAATTAATTGGCCCACTAATATATATAGAAAAAAATTAGCCGGGCATGGTGGCACATGCCTGTAGTCCCAGCTACTCGGGAGGCTGAGGCAACAGGATCCCTTGAGCCCAGGAATATGAGGTTGCTGTGAGCTAGGCTGCCGCCACGGCACTCACTCTAGCCTGGGTAACAAAGTGAGACTCTGCCTCAAAAAAATAAATAAATAAATAAAAATAAAAAAGAGAAAGAAATGTGTAAAGATGAACCATAATATAAAACTTAAATATAAATGCCTTTTTTATTATAGAAATGAATGAAAGAAAAAGCCTTATGACCTTAAGCAAGTTCTTTACCAGACTAAAGCTGCCTCGTTTATAAAATGAGAATATTGGATTGGATAATAATACTAAGGTCCCTTCCACACAGCTTAATATGTTTTTCAGGAACAAAAAGGTCTCATAGCTGAAACAGGAACTGGCCAAAATTAGTTACAATGAGAATAATGACAATGATAGAATAAAATATAGCATCGTTCGTTCAGTAATGCAAATTACAGGAACTATGTTATTCACCTGATGTCATCCATCTTTATAACATTTTGCCAGAATTTGCCATTAAAGGGGTCTGTTGCGTTCTAGAGATTATATGACAGTGTGGAAGTCAGGAAGCCTTCATGCCAGTCTTGGGGTTCCAGTTGTCTGAGCTTCTTTCATTCTGCAAGTTATTTATGAGTCAGGTATTTACATGTTGGTATTCTCCACTATATAGTAATCTCCTGGAGGGGAAGGACCACCTCGTATTCACGTCTATACCCCAGTCTACCTTGCATAATGCTTTGCAGATTGTAGGAACTCAGTAAATGTCATTTGATGATCTCTGTGTTAAATAATTGGGAGACCCAGTTTTTAAATG